>JAFISB010000024.1:241234-314246 GCA_022560015.1 Diplodia mutila
TTTTTTTTTTTTTTTTTTGTGGTTTTTTTTGTTGTTGCTGTGGAGCGGGGGGGCTTCTTTTTGGGGGGGGTGGGGGGGGGGGGGGGGGGGGGGGGGGGGGGGGGTTTCTGTTTGTGCTGACGATGGCTTGCACGTGCAGACTACGACCGACCAGGCCAACGGCGAGCCGGCGGGCAGCTTGAGCTTCGCGTGGGATGAGGCGAGCGAGACGATTTACTACTGCGGCGTGCAGGGGTTGTACAGCACGAACGGGAGCGGGTATCCGGATGGTTGCGAGCAGCTCTGAGGGGATGGAGAGACTGGTTGGATGTTTTGTACGTGTGTATTTTATCAGTGACGAGGCCGGCGTGTTGTATTCAGGTTTTGTTGTGCGATTCGCCATGTGTTTGAGCGGAGTAGCATGGAAGAGCAGTCTATGTTCAGTGTGGTTGTGAAAGCAAGTCTCTTTGTTTCTTTGTGCTTCTAATAGCATACGAACGATGTCCAGAGAACAATGCATATTGTTGAGACTTGACAAGGCGCAGTCCTAGCATTCCAATGGTACCTTACATTTACGGAGAAAAAGAAAAAAATGTACATGGTGAATGATTCAGATTGCTTCATAAAAAAGTAGTACACATAATGGGATAGCAAACCTTGCATAGACATGTAAAAGAATTGAGATTCAATCATTTTATTGAAACAGCAAGAAAATTCCGGTAGTAAGTAACAACTGACCGGTACATATGCTAGTCTGTTGGTTGCGGAAGAAGACTTTTGTGCCGCACATGGCATATTTTCAGTCTTTCAAACCAAGCCGCAAAGCGCACATCCTATCGAGATTCAAGTCAAGTCAGCGCCCAATCCCATATAGTACAGGAATATCAAACAAACATAAGCAAGTAGGGTATCTCAAGCGCCAGTGTTCGTATCTGGGGGGTTAAGAGTGGGAAAGAAACGCCGTGGCTACGAGCCCGTTCGGTCAAGTGAGAAGGAGTCCGATCATCATCCTCATGAACCTCTCCACATTCTCGAACGGCTCGTTGTCGGCACCCTCCATGTCCGCCGGCAAGTTGCGGTCGCCCATGGCGCTGTGAACCCTCACGCTGTACTCGGAATCGAGGAGGCGTGCGCGGGCCTCGTCCCCCTGAGCGCGCTCCCTCATGTACCGCTGCCTGTAGAGGTGGAACTGCTCGTTCAACATCATGCGCCACAGCCGGCGCGCGCCCGTGCGGACCTCCTGGCGGTGGTCGCGCAGGGCGACGCCGTCGTCGCGGTTCAGCCAGTAGACGACGCGGAACGCGGCCGTCTGCATCTGCCGCGTCGTGTCGACGAACTGCGGCGAGTCGAAGCCGGGCCGGAACGCGGCGCCCAGCAGCACCGCGTCCTCGACGGGGTAGTTGGCCGCGCGCAGGCTGAGCATCGCGAGCAGCGTGCTGGTCGCGTCGTGGATGCCCTGCGCCGAGACGTCGAGACCGTCCCGGGCCCGCACCGCGGCGTCGAAGGCCGCCTCGGCGGATCGCAGCCACTCCTCGATGTTGGCGAAGATGAGGCGCGACGGCGCCTTGGGGCCGAGGACTGTGCGGCAGCTCGGGCAGGTTATGTCGTCGGTCGTTTGCGAGCGCATCCAGTTCGCCAGGCAGGTCGCGCCGAAGACGTGCCTGCACGCGGACGTCATGATCGGTTTGCTGCAGAGATGCGTGGTGGCGGTGTCGTCGTGGTGGTGAAGCCCCTCGTAGGTGCCTAGGCAGATGGGGCATTCGGCCTTGTCCTGGTCCTTCAACCACTGGAGGAAGTTAGCCGGGGTGGTCTCGAAAGCAGCATCCGGGCAGATCCCGCGGATGATCTCCATGATGTCCATGTCGACGTTTCTTTGAGCTGGGTTTGAGGAAACTGAAGCTATGATGGTCGAATTTGTAGTGGTGGTCGATCAGTCAGTCACCAGGACAGGGGAAAGGTTGACTCTGTAGAAGTGTCGGGTGCTTGCCTGCAGAAGTGTGGATGAGTGTTCTGGGGCATTAAGTAAGTGGAGCACCCCAGAACAATGGTTTTGTTTGCACACTAGGTGTCAGAGGAAGTTGGATGTGTTAAGTCAGTGGAAGTGAATGTGTGAGGCGAGCATGAGACTTAGCATCTCCAGACTGGAAGTTTCGCGTCGGAAAGCTTCCAACTCACCATATCGAACGCCAGTGTGTACATGAGCGATTGAGAGACTTCCAAATGTGTTCCATATCTGAGACAGCCTTGTTGTTCATGGACAACGTGGCTAACACATAAAGTCAGACAGGGATGGGGTCAGAAAAAGAAGAGGTAGCAACACAGTACATATTATATACGTTTAGAAAAGATATATATACTGAATAGAAATAAAAACCGACTAGATACCAACCCGTCTTTGTTTATATTTCGTGGTGGATACATAAGATATGTATTGGATTATTTGTCATTCTCAAATACGGTTACAACCACGATTAATTGTCAGCTACTGTACTCATGGACGGTGACCGTGTCCCGTATCTATGGACAGCCATATCGTCCAGGGTGTGGGTGGGCGAGGAAGTGCGTTGGGCTGATGAGGGAGAGGAACGGCGCAAACGCAGAAGGCGAGAGAAAGGACGGGTATCTTTACCTCGCTTTGTGTCCAATTCTTTGAGTTTCATTGTTTACGAATATTCATTGCTGTTCTAAATTTCGGTGCACGAAAGAATTGGTGTTGTACGGACCTGAGTTCCCAGTTAGCTGACTTGAACAATTCAAGCCCTCTAGAGTATCGAAATATAAGTTATTAGGTGGCGGCTTAACTTACTTGAATTACTTATCATTCTTAACACGGGCATTTATTTCCAATTTGGGCGTCAAAATTGGATACGGGATTATTCACCTCCGTGCAAATCACCATGGTACCAGGCGAGTGATAGCAGGATTTCTCGTACTATATTTCCGCACGGTTACGCGCTCTCCGTTCTCTAGCAAAAATCAACTGCATATGCTCAACCATGACCCTCACCATGAGCACGAATTCCTGCCACTCAGCCTTCTCCGCACAAGATTGTACGAACGTTCTGTACGCTGGCGTATTACACAGCTCGAAGAGATCCTCCGGAACATCACCCACCCCAGGCATTTCGCGGAAGAAGGAGGCAGTCACACGGAGCACTATGATGTCTTTAACGACGTCCAATTTAACGAGGTAGAGCACCTCGTTAGTTTGCCCCGGAAGGAGAGGCAGGCGGAACGAATCCCACTCATCATTCACGACCCTGTGGAAGTGTCGTAGCAGAGTGGAGAATGCCGGACTCTGGAATCAGGGCTCCCAGTCAATTCACCGAATTGGTCAATCTGAAACAATTTCGCAATTCAAACCATGCTTTTAGATTATTTATCTAGATTTATTTCCTAAATTAGGAATCAAATCAAGTCAATTTTGCCTATATTAGTAAATATACGTAGTTTAAGTAAATCAAGCCGCTGTCTAATAGCTTATGATTTGATGTTCTGCAGCGCTTGAATTGTTCAATCCACCCAATCGGGAGCCCTGTCTGGAATGTCTTGCAGTCATGGAAGTCGTACATGAGCAGAAGTCTCAGGCGGCGCACGACGTGGTCGCCGACTCTGGTGAAAAGGGAGGGCGAGTCAAGGGTCTCGGGCTCGAAGGCGATGCAGTACAGCTCGTAGTACCGGTCGGAAGCGAACTGGTGGAAATCTGCTTCCGATGCTTGTCGTCGTTCGCTCTAAGGTGCGAACAAACTCTCCGATGGAGGGCGTAGGCTTATTCCCCATGATGCCAGTGCTCGCTCTGCTGCTGCCGCCAGTCTGTTTGCCTGCAGGCCCAGGAAAACATCGATTCGGAAATCGGGGAGGTCGTTGGGGAGGAGCATGGTGCGGCAGAGTGGGCAGGTGATGGGGCATTTTTCCGTGTGGCAGGCCGCGATCCAGGAGACGATGCAGTCAAACCCGTATGTGTGGCCGCAGCACGTGGTTTGTGGATTACTGCACCTGGTCCCTTCTTTTTCTTCTTTTCTTTCAGCGTCCGCCTCACAAGCAGGTAGGTCCACATAGCTGCCGCGGCGACGGCGCATGTCATTCTCGTCGTCCATATGGCCAGGCATTTGTACGGCATTCGATAGGATGCGGGCTCTGGCTCTGTGGATCTCGGGGATTCGTTAGCGGCAGATGGGGCATCTTGTGCGGTTCTCTGCGGCCAGGTTTTCCACAGTGTCTTCGGAAGTAAGTTCAAAACCCCCGTGAAAGGGGGCTCTGAGCCAAAAAGGCAATGTGGTCGTTGGGTTTACTGCAGGCATGTCCGACCTCAGAAGGGTGAAATACCGTATGAGATTCTGGGAGGATGGATTGTTTCCTTGTGGCTCGCTCATTTTGTGCGAGTGAAGATTATTCAGTTCTGATTTTGAGAGATTGAGCTATTGTTGAATGCGCAGTTGGGAGTACCATGGTCTGGCTTCCCAGCCAATACAATAAAAATAGACAAGAATATGGGGTAAGAGTACCATGGGTAACTCCGAGCATCTGTGGTATCCACCACCATCTCCTGTGTCGGCGGCGCGATTCACCGACACGTCCACCGGCACTTCAAATGACACGTTTCGAATGGCCTAAAGATGAACGACTAACGTAGGCCGCGTGGATATATCCGAACGCGTTGTACGAATTTAAAAGGAAGAAGACTGTAGTACACAACGAAACCGAACCGAACCCGAAGGACCCACACTAGTCATGCCGTCACTGCGCCCTCTCAACTCCGTAGCAGCCCCTCGCTCCTGACAATATGGTCCGTGTCGCATTTCTGACTGCTTGTAATGCGCCTCCAAGCGAAGCTACCAGGGTTTCCTTGACGCAATAGCCTTCTTCTACGTCCGATATGCAAATTGGACATCGCAACACCTCATCTTTATCCAAAGCGTGGCGGAACCAGTCCCTAACGCACGAAAAGCAGAAGCTGTGTCCACATATGGCGATCGTGATGGCGGGTCGGCGAGCGTCGGTGTTTGCTGCTGCCTTTTCGGGAGTGCCCATGATTGTCTCGGTGCAGAGTGGACACTCGATCTCGTTGCTGGATTTTCGCCTGAGTCTTGCGAGGTCCGAACTTGTGGCGTGACGCAGGGACTGCGAGAAAGATGGAAGCTTCATGTTGCTTGCTGTGTTGCTGATTGTGGGGAGGATGATGGATGAAGACGGGGATGGGGTTGCCGAGTTGCTCACCAGGAGGGGATTAATGACTTATTTATTTAGCAGAATCCCATCGCATGTATGCAACGGTTAACAGCGGTAGCTATCGGCTGCCAGAGTAGCCGAAACTCGAAAGCAATTTAGAGTTTCGTGACTATGTCAGCAGTTCTTCTACGCATATCGGGCTGCAAGGGCACTTTAGGCCCGTTATACCCCGTGCTCGATCTATTCGCTCCGGCCTTTCTGCTTGCTGTCCGTGCATACATTCTTCCGAACGTAAAGGCACGAACGAAGGCACGAATGAAGGTACGAGCGAAGGTATGAGTGAAGGAACGAACGAAAGTCTTGACGTCGGCAAGTTTTACTGATATTTTGAGCAAGTTCCTCTCCTGTGTATGTATCTGGTGCGATCAGCAGTCAACATGATGTGGCCATAGTCGAAACTCAGATACCTTGAGCCGGATATTCATGGCGAATAGAATTACGTCAGGTCTTCACAGCGGTATGTCATTATCAACGCACGTGCGAGATGCAGGATGAAGACCCTGAAACAAGTGGGGGAGAGAGAGAATGTGATTTTGTATCTACTTAGTCGATGCTCGGCGATCCGCTTATCCTTTTCAAGAACAGGAGGTCACAGTGCCAGAGCATCAAAGCGGACATCTAAACAGAACCTATAGAGCTCAGACGCTGGGTATATCGTGAAGCAGATAAACAAATGACAGCTGGGTAACGGCCTGCCAGCTTCCCCCGGCCGCTCTACTCAAACAGGTGCATGGGGTCGACTTCCTCCTCTTCCTCCCATTCTCTCTCTCCTCCCTCCTCTCCTCCCTCTCCTCCCTCCTCCTCCTCCTCCTCATCACTGTCCACATCCATCCAATCCTCCTCTTCATCCCCCTCTTCCTCCTCTTCATCCCCCTCTTCCCCCTCTTCATCCTCCTCCTCCTCCTCCATCCCCTCCAATCCCTCCTCCCATCCCTCCAACCCCCTCTCCCACCCCTCCAAAATAAACCTCAAAACATCCCCTCCCCCTCCCCCTCCCACCACCTTCTCATCCCCCATCTCGACCCCCCTCACCTCCACCAGATCCTCGTCCAAGTCCACCTCCACGTCGCTCAACGTGTCCACGCCGGCGTCCGGGCCCTCCCCGCGCGCGACGGGCACCCGCCGGCACATCGGACACGGCGGCGCGTGGCCCCACCGGCCGTCGGCGTGCAGGTGGCGCAGGATGCACGCGCGGCCGAAGACGTGGTTGCAGGGGTGCAGCTTGACGGGGGGCGAGCAGAAGTGGTGGTGGTGGTGGTCGTCGTTGTTGTCGTCGTCGTCATCGTCGTCGGCTGGTGGTGGTGGTGGTGCTGCTGTTGCCGGCTCCTTGTCGGTTGTTGTTGGTGGTGGTGTGGTGGAACGGCGGGACGGCGGGAAGTCGAGCAGGCAGATGCTGCAGCGGTCCATCTTGCTGCCGTGGTGGTCGAGGTCGGCGGGGGTGGCGGGGGACAGGTAGGCGGCCAGGTGGGAAGGCAGGCCCAGGGCGGATGGCGAGAAGTCGTCGTAGTCGTCGTCCGCGGCGAAAGTGGTGGTGGTGGTGGTGGTGGCGTCCATTTTGCTGTTGGTCGGTCGGGTGTGGGTTGACCGGCTTGTTTTGATGGGGTTTTGTGCGTGTGTGTGCGTGCGTGCTTCTGTGCTTCTGTGTGTGTGTGTGTGGAGGCGGTTAAGCGTGCTACGTATGGCGGACGCGTTTGCGGCTTGTGGAGAGCTGCAAGGTGGGTGTGGTGGTGAAATAAGTCGCCGGGGCGCTGAAAGTGGTCGAGTGTGAGTTGACGAGAGAGCACGGTGCAGAGTTGCAGAAAAGCTGGGGTTTTAGCTGTGCGGACTGAAGTGGAGGGAGCTTTGATTGCGTGCTACGTGAGGTCCTCTACCACGGTTCGACTGTTCGACTTTCGCCTGCACTGACACTGGAATGACGCAGCACAAATTGTACATCGAAAATAATAGATTCGAAAGGATGCCTGGCTAACAATATAATACAGGGAACTGCGGTGATTGCAGTGACTATTTCATGGTGTTGAAGGTCATGCCTCTATTCCAGAGCTGCTCATCGATGACCCGACCGACGACAACCTTGATGAAGGCTATGTAGCGTTGTTGTTCCTTCTTGTTGGCGTCGGGAAACCTTTTGAGATATGAGTCTGAAAGTCGCCTGAAGGCTTCTTCCGGATCGACCAAGTTACCCTCCATGCGGGGGCGGCGGCCTGCGATGCGTCTTCGGGTTCTGAATGCGAGGACTGCGCGAGGATCATAGTTTTGCAAGACAAGTCTGGTGTTTTTCTCCGGCATATGAAGGAGTTCCGAAGACATGTCCAAAGCCTCGACGAGTACGGCGGTGAAAGGGACGGCCGCGAAACGTGCCCTGGATCTCGCCGAGTACAGAATCGTAGCGTTGTAGATTGCCCCGTACGCCTGGACGTTGTCGGCGTTCCATCTCATCGGCTGCCGGCAGTATGGACACAGCAGTTTCCTGCCCTTGTCTTGTTGTCTCTTCATATCTTCAAACAGGCATTTGGCGCCGAAGATGTGACCGCATTGCAGCGTCACCGGCCGCCCTGGACACGTCGGCTCCGACTCAGCAAACAGCTGTTGCAGTTGCTTGAAGGAAAAGGTCGCCCCTTCTTCCTCCGGAGCATTCTTGTCCCTCAGACCCAGCAGCCTCTTGATAAACCTCATAAATCTCGGGTCCTTTCTTGGAGCGCTCCCGAGGTCCTTGTTGATGGACATTATCATTTCGCTCAACATGCAGTGACGATCCAACGCGCTCTTTTTGTGTGCTTCATCAATCTGGTTCAGGTCATAACGCATGCGACAGATGGCGCAAGAGTCTTCATTTCGCTGTTCAAGATGCTGACGGGAGGATAGGACCATGAGGGGAAGGCGGCGGTAAGGGTGAATCGGGGCCGCTGCCCGCGACTGGAAATGATCCCGAATCCCTGCACATCAAGACGAGTTTAGGTGATGTTCATTTTTACTTGCTCCCAAAGTGTACATACATGCAGGCTGGGGGTTTCCAAATACGGTGGGTGCAACAGCGGGCTCCATCCGCGCGAAATGTTAGTTGCGGCGAGATCGGGCAGAGGAGGCCGAAAGGCTCACCTCGGAAAACTTCCGGGGCACCGAGACATTTATATGCAGACGGAGATATCCTGCAATGTGTCCTGTACCAACAAATTCTGGCGCTTTTGCGGATGGTTTGCTCGCGGCTACCATGGTTCGGCCTTCGCAGCCAGGGGCTCCATCGCGAAATATCGTGAATCACCCGAGAAGAAACCATTTGCTGCAGCGATGGCGCCACTTGGGTCTCGAGCCGTAAGTTTTGTCTTGATGCCTTACCGATTAGTTGCGAAGTCAACAATTTGGTGGCCAGCAGCGCACGTTCCCAATTTCTCTTCTTCTGATACATCTCGCACACCTTTCAAAACTGAATCGGAATGACTGTCATTGCTTGATATGCCAGCATGGAGGAAGGGTCTCAAAACGGCGAAATCAATTCATGGGAAGTTTTACGAACTTCGATAAGCTCGACGGGCGGAGGTGAAAAAAATCGCGTAGGATGCCGCTGGGCGCAAGGAGCTGATCTGCTATAATTAAGCTTCCCTGCGATGCTTGTCAAGAATTGGCAGCACCGCGCAAGGTGGCTGTGCACATTGCGAAAAATGGATGCTGACGTGGGGGCTGACCTGGAAGCAACCCGCTTAGGGAACGAGCTTGTCAGCACTCTGATCTTGCGGTTGTGACATCTCTGGAAGCTGGTACATACGACAGATGTTTCAATCACTCGATACCAACCTTGGGTGGGTGAAGAAGGCGATTTGATGAATTTCCTTTTCGCAGCTGCCAGTTGTTCCACCGAGCCTGAAAGGGAAAGAGGGAAGGAGGTCAACGTTACGTCATCCGTCTCCACGCGTGCCAGGTCAGCTCCGCTCCGTGGGGGCCGCGTTTTTACCACCAACACCCGTCAGCTGAACGCTCGCTACCTTCCGGGACATATATAGCACACCACCAATTCCACAAAGGAACATATATGCACACACACACCGTCGCCCAACTGGTTGCCTAACATGCCTGAGATTGACCTCTTCCCAGTCGTCTGCACCGCCGAAGTCCCCACCTCCGTGAGCACCACCCACAACACCATCAAACATGCTGCAGCATCGCTGACCAGAAACGCACAAAAGGTCGTGGACAAACTCCTGAGCGAAGCCCACGCCGCAAGCGAGCGGCTGGTGCCAGGCAGCGACCCCTGCCTCGCCCTCATCACCACCACCGAGACCACCACCACGGACACCACCACACCCGTCACCCTCCCCACCAACCCATCTTCGCCGCCCATCCAGCCCTTCACCTCGCCCTTCCTCGCGCAGCCCCTCTCGGCCATCGCAGCGCGCCTGCCCCCATCCGTCCTCTTCTTCGCCGTCCTCGACGCGCGCTCCGCCGCCGACGCGCACACGGCGCTGGTCGTCGCCGCCCGCGAAACCGAAGACGACGACGGCGGTAGCGGCGTCCCGAAGGCGGCCCGCGTCACCTTCGACTCGGTCCAGCGGCTGCTCACGGCCCTCGACGTCGCGACGACGGGCATCGACGAGGTCCGCGACATTGCCGAATCCCAGGGCGGCGTCTATGGGGCTGCTGCTGAGAGCGCGCAGAAGGGCGGGCCGGCTCCTCCGAAGAGGCTGGGGGCGTGATTGGGGGAGGGTCTGTGCGGCGGGGTTTGGGGTTTATTGAGGGGGTCGTATTCCTTTATCTTTGTCTTTTTCTTTTTTTTTTTGTTGTTGGTGATTGCGGGTTTGATGGACGTGATGGATGTTTCATGCGAGGTGGGGTTTCTGAGAATTGAATTGGATGATGGGGATGCGGGTACGAGAATTGGCGGCCCAGATGGTCTCACGAAATATCGATCCCCTTGTGGACTTCTTGCACATATGCTTGTCTGTTGTGTGGGAAGGAAAGTCTGCACTATGAACATCCGCTATGATCCATGATGTACACGCGTGATGGTCCCTATCCCTACGTTCTCAGACTACACTGAAATACGAAACCCCTCTCGCACGAAAACTTCGTTCATCGGGTGACGCCTAATTTTTGCAGTGTCAAGGTGGCGAGGAATTGCGGAACTGACTTCAAATATATCTGGCACTTGCGTGAATGTGCTCGCAATGTAGTATCTAACAATCAAGTGGGCCGCAGAAAATTTAAGCCCTGCTACGTGGGCAGTTGAATCATATGTCTGGATGCATATGTTCAGTTTAAAAACTTAAATTTGCGTACGGACATTAGCATCCACTACCTGACATTAATTTCAGACTCAGTATATCTTTCGCATAGTACATATCCTCCAAGCATAGACCTTCCGCCACAGTTTGCAAGTCAGGGAATTCCATGCTGATTACCAAAAGGCAATTGAGGACCTATACACTCAGACATGCACATCCTGCCTACTCTCTTTTCTGTTACTATTCAATTTTCCATTCAGATCTGAATTGGAGGTGATGGGCTCGGCTACCGGCCGCTGTGCAACGGTCCGGCCCCATGGTGTGTGCGCAACTGCGGGCTGCGCCGCAGCCGTCAGCTTACGTGGGGGCGAAAATCATCAGCCCCCGAAACTGCAATGATCTGACGGACACTACCCCGGACTTCCGCTGCGCCTCTCACAAGCGAAGCACGCAAAGGCCTAACTGTTGTTTTACATAGTATCATTCCCCACAGACTTGCCGTGTTGCCGTGGGTCCCGGCTGTCAGCCGCCTTCATCAGAAAGGCTATGATGAGCCGCATACCCGTCAGACGGATGATCTTCCGGGTCAGCCTACCCTTGCACTCTTCCGGAACGGGTAAACGATGAGGCTCTGCTGAGCACACAGATGGCCATCGTACCTGAACATTCTCCACAAACCTTACGGACCCCATGAGCCGGGAATACCGTGCTCTGGAAGGCAACACTGCCTCGAAGCAGCAATGTCGGAGCAACGAAGAAAGATATATCAACCCCTCTGCTGTCGACAGAGAAGCAGCATCATCACACAGCATTCCCACCAACAAACCAAACCAAGCCTCAAACCAGCCTCGCTCGTCTCTCCTCTCCCACATACATACCCCATATCCCACCAAACCACCAAACCCACCAAACCACCAAAACCCCCACCCACAATGCACTTCCACGCCCTCCTCCCCGCCCTCCTTGCCGCCGCCTCCGGCGTCCACGCCATCGCCGACTTCGACTGGGACTGCACCAACTCGCTGGGGACGTGCAACAACGCCTGCTACGCCATCTACCACAACCTGGCCGCCGACAAGCTGACGTACGACGCCAACAAGGCGAACCGCAACCCGCGCCGGACCGCCTCCGGCTGCAACAGGACGCCGTGCACCAACACCGCGTACAAGAGCTGGGGCGGGTCGTGCGACGAGTACCCGTTCGCCAGCACCAAGCAGGGCGGCGCGGGCGCGGTGCTGCGGTGTGTGGACTCGACGGACAACGACAGTGAGTGACATCTCTTGGACTCCCTTCCCGTCTGAGGATGGTGGGGCTGACGCGGGACGAACCGCACGCAGGCGAGGGCGGCCAGCTCGGCAACTTCTACAAGAAGATCAAGGACGGCGACCAGTTCAACGTCTGGATCAAGAACTACAAGGGCGCGTGAGTGTTTCTCTCCCCTCTCCCATGCCATCGCCATCGCCGCCGCCGCTGAACGGTCACTGACCTCGCTCCGAACAGCAACTTCTGCGACAACCACAACGCCGCCAACGACGGCAGCGAGTTCCGCCTCGTCAACAACGCCTTCAGCAACGCCAAGAAGACGCGTCGCTCCGACTTCGCCGACGCTCCTGATTTCTCTTCCTCTTCCACCTCCTCCGACGATGACTTCGACGATGCCGATGCCGACTCTGTGACCGCTCGCTCGGCCAAGCCTTTCCGCGAGTTCGAGGACGAGAACGGCGTCCGCCTGATGCTGCTGAGCCGCCGTGGCGATGCGGCGGCCGGGGAGGAGGAGGACATGGTCGGCCGCGCGGTGTTTGATAACGGGAACTGGACGCGCATTGCCAGGGAGATTACTGAGTAGACGGATCGGATTGGAGGATCGGGGAATACAAGGACAAAGAGGAGGACGAATAAGAGCGGGGTTTGTTTGGAGACGTTTCGGGTGCTTTGAGGAGTTGGGAGGTTGGCGCTCGTTGGGGGAGATTCAGTCGTTTGACTGTCTTTGCTGGTCAAGGGCTGGTGCGGGAACGTGGGAGGAGAAGCGGCATTTACACAGGCGTTTTTTGATCACGGATACGCTCTTTTTTTGAAATCGACTGGATTCGTTCTACTACATGGTGGTGCTTCTTGCTTTTGTGCTGTGATGTGTGAACCCTCCATTGCAAAAAACTTGAACCCCCGAGAAAGTGACTGAGAACCCGGAACATCTACTTGCTGCCGGTGTGAGGATAAGCTAAGGTGAGGAAGGCATCCACAGATGCAATCTCGGAGCAAACCTCATCGCGGATGATGGAGTAGGCCTTGGCGATGATGGTCCACTTGCCCTTGGTGATCATAGTCCACTTCGCCTTGACGAGCTCGATGGTCCACTTAGCCTTGACCAGCTCGACAGTCCACATAACTTTCACAAAGCCAGACCTATCATTCTATTGAAACTCGTGGAAGAGGGGGGAGATGTAGCCTGCAATGTGTTAGCTGGGCTCAGACAGCACAAACGCTTTGTTTCACCTACAGCAAAAGGCGACGAAGCTGTTGAGAGTGTGGCTACTGCGTCTGAGCCGGTTGCGATGAGCTGACCTGGGTACCGCCTCCACACCGGTTATGTGTGAACTGAGCGATCGTTTTCATGGCGTTTGCGTTCAAGGAGTAAAGAGTCGCAGGGGGTTTCAACGAAACACAGGCTATTAGAGTAATCATCTTCGCAGTATCCGAGATAGCTCACGCCGTCCACTTTAACGGCTGAAAACATCGTCATTCTTGTCGGTGCCAGGTAGAGATCCCAGTATCTCGAAATCATTCCGGTATTTCGTTATCGTCACACTTGTAAGGTCCGCTACCGGAAACGAACACGGAAAGAACTTTGCTCGCGAAAAACGAGCGAGACCGCCGACGCCGACCAGACGGCGACACGCCCTCACCTCATTCGCGAAGTACCAACGCAAGTAACGGACCTCCTGTCACGAGGCCGAGCGGCAGCGCGAAGAGCGGACACAACGTTGGCTCAGTAGTCACGACGCGGTGAGCCGGATGGCGGCCTAGACGAGCAGGTTGGGAGGGGAATGCTGGAGCAGAAAAGCAAAGCTATGGAGATGAGAATCGTAGATGATCTAGAAGCCGTTCAAGGCGCCGGTGTTGGAGCTGTGCGTCGGGGACGATGGTTAGTTCGGTATTCATCCAGTGACCGGGATGCCAGATTGACGGAAGCAGAAGCTGGAAAGGAAGTTGCTGGCAACACGCGTCTCGCTGCTGCATGGTTAGTCCGTCTTTGCCTCCTCTCCCGTCTTGTCAACATCGATACCCAGAGAGTACACAGCGGACTCGACCATACCAGCCGCGAACTCAGTGGTATCGTCGTTCCTGACAGCCCGTGTCATGCGCCCCATAAAGGCCGAATATGCCATGTCCGTCATGTCGGCTCCTAAGTCGCCGTACGTAAAGTGCCACCACTCCGCCCATCTCTTCCCAAGCTCAGTGGCTGGCTTGATCCGCGTGAAAGTAGCTCCCCCAACGACGACAGCCTCCGTGTTGGTAGCAGTGGCTTGAGTAGAAGGTTGTGCGGTGGTAGTAGCGACTCGGATCAAAGGCGACGCATTGGGCTCAGGCTTGGGCGTGGCGGGGATGGCCGGCGATGGCTTGGCTCGGGATTGCACCGCGGTATTACCAGGACGGATGGTGACCGGGCGAGAATGAACGTGGTTGATGCCGGTATAATGCGGGTTGGTGGGCGGGGGCTGCGGCGGGTTGGTCTTGACGCGCTTCGGTTGGCGACGATTGTTGTCGGCCAGCTTTGCGTGCTTCTCGATTGCATCATCCTCAGGCCTTTCTCTCTTGCTATGGGCCTTTGCGGAATTAGGCTTGTCTTTGATGATTTGCGCGCTGGCGGTGCCCTCATCATTTAGCACACGGTACTTCTTCCACGTTTCCTCCACATGCACCACATCGCTTTCTTCGCCCACCAACTTAGGAACTCCGTTGAAGAATTTCGCAATGCTAGCCAGATCTATTTTTCCGTGCGCTGGCAAGTATAACCTGATACAGACCGCGCGCGATAGTGATCGCATGAGGCGAATACTCTCAGCCTCTGTGTCTTTGAGCAACCAGGATTCCAGGGGCTGACTCGGGAAGGCCACGGTTGGGGTATTAAGCACGTAGAAGGCAAACTCCAGGGCACAGTCCAGCTGAGATTTGTCTAGGTCTTCCAGAACGAAAGGTGGTGTGATCGTAGGCGAGCGTAGCACGCGACGGAGGTCAAGGGAGGGGTGAGAATATATTGTGGTACGTCCAACGGAGTCCGCACGATAAAGTATTGACGGGCCGAGTTCCGTGATCCCATCCGCGGCTCGTGCCAAGAGCGTAATCCTTATGTTGGGCATGCTATTTTCGCCATCACCGAGGAAGAACTGGGCACTGAGGCAAGTGGGCGTCGTGTCGGCTTGAAGAGTACCTAATTGTAGATGTGAGCGTGAGCCTAGCTCTTCCCAGATTACTATGGCAGGAATTGGAGCTTGGACGCCATTGGTAGTGAGGTTGGTGTCTGAGGGCGTCCCGGTTTGGCTTTTGCCGGCGATTTCGCTAGCTTTGCTAGTCGACGCCATGGTGCGAGCGGGTTTTGGACAACGCGGCGGAGGTGAAGACGTGAATCACGGCCGCGCGTGTCCGCAAATGTGCGCACGCCTCGGGTGATGTAATCGAAGGCGAGCAGACATGGAAGAGGGAGGAAGCAAAGCAGGTGCAGAAGGCGTGGGACGCGAGGCAAAGGCGATTCAAAATCCGCTAACCAAATTGGGCGATGCTGCCAAACTGGGCGATGCCGTCACGTCGCATGACAAAAGAAATCGACCCTCTCAACCTTGTTCCGCCGACAGTTGACTCCATGATTAGGATGAAACTGTCCGCGTTTAAAACTCACATTTACGTCCGGAAATTGGGTGCAACTACCTACATAGGGTAAGTGGCACCCTCTACGAACCCCAGATCCCCCGATGATGGTTCCTTCTGAATCCGAGCTTAAATCTCTCCGAGGTGGCCGCCTCGCTTTTTTTCTTGCGTCCCCGGTCCCGCCGGTTCTTTGAAATCTCTGCTGTCCGGGTCCCCAGTCGCTGTGCGCGTTTCGCCGTTCCGGCCTCTCGTTCTTCATATATGGGTAGTGCAAGCACATGCCAGGACGTAGAAAGGACTTTTGAAAGCGCACAAACACGTCCAGACATATTTCCACACCCGCTTAAGTATATTCCGGTGGTCAACACTTGATCGTTACACCGAGCCCGCTTGTGTTACCAACCTTGGCTAGTGGATTTTGCATTGTCAACGCCTTGGCTCACACGCCTTCTGCACCTATTTAACTTCTGCTTTTCTTCTCCCTCCTCAACTTTCCTTCAAACTCTGTGTGGAACCACCCAATTCGATTCATCCAAACCTTCTCGCCTCACCGAGGACACGACGCCGTACCCATGGACAAGCATGGCTTCCGTGGCTGGGTCTCCGTCGTCGCCTTCTGGGACGACACAGACACCGGCTCCACCCACCACCTCGGATTCCTCCAACGCGACGCCCAAGCCACCGGCCTCGTCGCCAACTTCGACATCGGAAACGGCGCCGACGTCCCCCCCAGCCTGAGGATCTCCCTCGTGATGCCCACCATCAACGGGAAAAAGTCGTACATCACCCCATCCAGCACCTACCGCCCACCGCACCTCGGACCCATCGTCATCCGCTCCCATGGCGGCTGCCGACTCCCGAAGACGCCAACGCACACCCCCGCGTTCATTTCGGAAGAGCCGGAACGGCACCGTCTGGGATCGGGCGCGAAGGAGGCCGTCTTCCTGGTGCGCTCCCCGCCGCCCACGATGTTCGGCGAACGCCCCGACCCCCGCTTCCTCGACCGCGCCGAGGTGCAGAGGCACCTCCGTCTGATGCGCTCGCTGTCGCGCGCGCGCCGCGTGAGGCTGTTCCTCCCGCTGAACGCGGCACTGCCGGATCTGGATCTGGACCTCTTCGCGCAGCGCTTCAACGACGCCGTGCCGGTGATGAGTGGCCAGGCGGCGCGTGCGGGCGCAACCGGCGATGTGGCGGAGGCGGCGGCGGCGGAGGCGGAAGCGGAAGCGAAATGGAAGGACTACGGCGTTGCCGTCGACGCCGGCGCTGCGGGAGCTGGAGGAGGAGGAGGAGTCGTGGAGGAGACGCGCTCGGCCGTAGGAGATGGGAAGAAGAGAGAACGACTTGCGGATAGGGCTGATGAATTGATGGATGAGACCGCCGCCGGTCGCGCGCCGAAACGCGTCAGGTTCGACTTGGAGCCTCGGGTTTCGTCGATGCAGATGAACAATGGCTCCTCTTCCGGCGCTCTTACAGTCCATCCTGAGAGGAGCACTGATGTGAAAGCCGACGACGCAGCAGAGACGACCACGGCATTCATTGCCAAGCGCAATACCGATCCAGATGCCTTTGGCAGCGGCGGAGCGGCGTTCAAGAGGATTGCCCCGACCAGCGATTTGGCGAACAGGTGGGCAGAGTGGTGGCAGTTCATGTATGGTGCCTTGGGGGCGGATACGACCGATCAGGGATTTGTGGACTCGATGTGGCGCATGAGGCAAGCTGTGAAGGACGACGATGCTGCAGGATTTGTGGTGGGTGTGGTTGATTCGGCTATGTACTCGCTTGACGTCGATAAGGCGGGGGAGAAGGCAACGACGGACTGAAGGTGCGGTGTTATCACGTGCTCAAAGATTTGGCATTCTTAGGTCACATAGCCCGTGCGTCCATTTGGGATGCTAGTTAGCCTATCCACTCTATTCCTTCTTTTTAGCACCCCAGGCGTTCAGCGGCATTCGGTCCTCCAATAAGAAGTTCAAGCCAGATGATGTCGGTTAATTTCGATCTCCACCTCAAGGCCCGGCAAGACGAAAACGAAGATATGATTGACCGTTTATGGAACCGGTCGACAGCAAAATTCACTCAACAATGAGTAGTAGGCGGGGTTCAGACGCTCAAATGTTCTAAACCCTGTCATGCACTTGGATCTAAATGAGGAAGAGCTGGGATACAAGTTTTTGTCCTAACAATGGAAATGGAAATCAAGCAATCAATTTTTCCTTGTTTGCCGAGCCTACACTGAAACTGGAAAGAAGAATAAGCCCGCCACAACCCACTACCATGCGCTTCTCCACACCGAGTCAACGGTATATTCAGAATAAAAAACCCTGAAACGAGCTTATGATATTTTCCCTTCTCGCCGCATTAGAAGAATGGCGGGCCACTCAAATCCAAGACTTCCTGCTGACCAAACGTCTGAGCGCGCCACCCATACTGACAGTTAGCTCCTCCCAATCCCCAATGTGCACCGGCAGCCGCTGACATCCTCATCATTCATATCCGCCAGTTCCCTCTCCGATATGTACGCTCAGTCAACTTCCATGCTGTTGTCGAGATCGTCCGAAAGCTCAGACATAAGTATGTCGTCATCGGCGGCAGCCCCACTACCAGACTGCGTGATCTCGGAAGAACTCTTCCTACGGCGTTTAGTAGGCGGTTCCTCGGCAAGCTCAGCTGAGAATTTGTCCTCCGCAGCCTGACCCCAGTGGGCACGCACCATCGCGAGCGCCTTCGGATCGTGTGGGTTGAGTCCCATGTGGCGGGCTATGCGGAAGTATTCGTCGGACGTCTGGAAGAAGTCGGCAGCCCTCTTCCTGCCGCGCGGCCAAGGAAGCGTGGTACTCCTCTCTCGATCCTTCGGCATCTTCTCCAACAAGCGCTCGATGAACAACGACTGCGGTTCAGCCTCCGTGTGCGTGGTCGCTCCGGCAGGATCGCGTCCGCGAATGACCGTCTCAAACATCATAACGGTGTCGTCGTGAACGCGGAATTCCGGCCAGCAGTTGGGGCTATGAGGGAGAAACTTGAAGTGTGTGGCGGGTACGGGCAAGAGGAAACCTGTGTTTGCCCCCAGCATGCTCCCGCAAAAATCAATCGCCGCACCAAGCCGGCTGTTCTCAAAGAACCAGAGCCGGAAGTTTTTCTTGACCGCCAGCGCTTTGAATGCCGTCAGGTTGCGCAAGTCCACAGCGGATTTCAGAGTGCCGGTGTTTTTCGGCGCCATGATCGTGGGCAACTTGAGAAGCATCAATCGTATGTAGCAAACGCCGCTGGCCATGGCCGCCTTGCCATGAATGTCACGCAGAATGCGGAGCTGGTCCTGGATATAGTGTGGAATTTCGTTGCGCTTAGCTGTGGTTATGGAGAGTGGGTCGGCAAGGTGGTCGTTGGTGATGATGAGACCGACCTGACTGTCAGTATTCGCTGGTGTGTCAACGCCTCTCTCGTCGACAGTATCTGGGGAGAAGACGATGCGCAAGGAAGCGGGCGCAGGCCCGTGGCACTGGCCACTGTGGAACTCGGCGACCAGATAACCAAGGTGGACATGTTCCTCCAGCGAGTTGTCCCACCAGCTTGCGATGCATGGAAGGGTGATCAGGGTGTCAGAGTATGGATGCATGATGACCCGCTGCCTCGCTGCGCTGGTGTAAGACACCATTTTGTGAAAGGGCCCGAGATGAGCGACGAGATGGGGGATGATGCTGAGATTATCACGGTGTGGCGCAGAAAATATGTTTGGTGAGGTGGGAAAGCCGCATGGGCAACGGTGAGGTGAAGAAGCGAGGTTGGAGTGGGGTAGGGAAGGAAGTCGATTGTTCTTGCCGTTGGAGTTTCTGTACAAGCGATCTATTCCCGAACTTGGAAGTCGTCGAAACAATAACACGCCGGCGTTTGCTTCGGCTGCCCGCATGCGCTTGAAACGGGCTAACACTTTGAATGACCACGAGCAGGACGGCTCCTTTCAATTATCGATCTACTTCCGCCATTTAAACTTCCAGACGCATGGTACTCTTCCTACCAGACCAGCCCCTTCAACTTTGGCCGCAATCGAACAAGGACCAACGCCATGTCGTCGACTTCATGCAAGATCCACCCCGGCATCGCTACAGAGACTGCCACAGCTGCCACGCTTCAGTCTTTGAAAGAGAACGGAAAAACCGAATGCCCCATCTGCTACTGCACCTTCATCGAACTGCAGCAGCTCCACCATCTAAGCCGCCAGCGAACCACCGCCACCATCGGCCTGATGCCCATAACCCCCATCGACCCCTACATGCGCCACCTCGCCGGCCCGCACCTCCACGACCCGATGGACGTCCTCGCAACCACGTACCACCGTCCCCCGAGCCCGACGACGACGACGACGACGACGACCCCCAAGCGCTTCTGCACCAACGCGACCACCCTGACCGCCTGCAACCACACCTTCTGCGCCTCCTGCCTGACTACCTGGCTCCACGCCGACCCGCCCTTCGGCAAACGCATCTGCCCCTACTGCCGCGCCGCCCTCGCCGCCGCGCCGCCCGCCTGCCACCACCTCTCGCTCCAGCTGCGCGCCGCCTCCTTCGCCGGCACCAACCCCCACGACCTCCTCGAGTCCTCCGCCGCCGCCTTCTCGTCCGCCGTCGCCGTCCCCACCACCCTCGTCCACCTCACCCCGCACGCCTTCGCCCTCGCCCTCGCCGCCACCGCCGCCGCCCACGCCGCCCAAGCCTACCCGGCTCTCGGTGCCGCCGAGCCGCACTGCACGGCGGCGTATCGCCATCTCAGCACGGCCGCCATCCCGTACCTCCAGACCGATTCCGCGCGCCAAGGCGCCCGCTGCCGCCTGCCGGGCGCCGTGCCCGCGCGGCGCGCCGGACGGCTGCGACGCCATAATGGCGCCGCCGGCGGCGCTGCGGCGCGCGCTGCTGACGGCGCTGTACGAGGACCACGTGCAGGGCCTCGTGGAGAGGGTGGCGTTGCGCGGCGGCAACGGCAACGGCAACGGCAACGGCAGCGGTGTGTGGGGCTCTCTCCTGCTCGCGGCGTCCGAGATGCTGTTCCTGCTGCTGGATGGGGAGGCCGGCTGGGACTTCGTCGAGGAGGAGGTGAGGCGGGACCGCGAGTGGGAGTGCGTGGACTTGAGCGTGAGGTTCGTGATCGGGTGGGTCGTTTTGCAGACGGAGAGGGCGGTGGGGGTGGTGGGGGTTTGATGTTGTGCGTGTGGCGTGCGTGTGCTGCTGGATCTAGCTTTGGAGAGCTGGAGTGTTCAGGTGGAATGGATAATGCATACTGTTGGGTGAGCTTTTCTTCGCAAGAATCGGGAAGACTGAAGAGGCGATTGGGATGGTCTTGTAACGATTTTTTGTCTTTCGATTGAGTTGACAACACCGGCAGCCTGCCGTATGATCTTGGTAAATGGAGTAATCGATTGTTATACATGCGCAACATCCTTTCTGCCATCTGAGCTCCGCTTACCGTGAAATAAATCACATCACTTGCGAGGCTTTTACGCCCCGCGAAGGACGCCACTCTCTTCTTGCATGGGAGGTCGAAGCGAAGATCCAGACACGAAAGCTGAAAGTGTACAAATACATACAGACATGTGATTCCACTACTCCCGCAAAGACAAATGCAGTATCAGTGAGATAGATGTATGTAGGCGCAATTTCTCTGCGGCTCGCTGTGACCGCCTTCGCGAGCTAAGAGAAGTCGAAATAAAGTACAGGCCTACAGCAGTAGCGTACTCCAACCCCGCACGGCCAAGCCTGTCCTCACGCAGATCATCCTTCATCGGGAATCCGCGTCAAAAGAGCGTTCGCATTTTGGGTTATCATAGAAGCACACAGTCATATACAATTTCAAGCATCCCTCTCTCCCATCCCCCACTACGCCGCGGCCACGACCTGCGGCGCCCGCCTCCTCGTAGGCTGGTCGTCCGCACGCACGACGCGGTTCCCGTACGAGTCCTTGACGTACTCGGCGCCGGCATCCTTGTGCTGGCGCTTCCACAGCTCGACCTCCATGCCTGCAACCATTCGTCAGCCCAGCAAGCAAGAAGAGGATGAAACCCAAGAACTTCAACATACCTCCCCGAATAACCCCCACCCTCATCGTACTCAGCAGGTTATGCGCCGCATTGCTATGATCGTACACGCCCCCGTTAAACATGGCCGTCGCGTCCTTCCCGACCGCGCCCCTGATCAGCGCCTTCCCGCCGGGATGCTCCTCGACGAAGTCGGCGACGTCGTGGATGACGCCGGCGACGGCGATCCACGCGCGCCCGCCCTCCTTCGCCTGCGCGACGTAGTCGTCCCACGAGACGACGGGGAGCTTGTCGAGGGGGACCCCCCAGTCGAGCGTCGCGCGCTTGCGGTCCAGCTTCTTCTGGTCCATTTGGAGACGGCCCTTCTCGATCTCGTTGGCGCGGAACTGCTTCAGGTCGTACGCGAGCCCGCACTGCTTCCACAGCCAGATGAACCACTTGGTCGGGTCGTACTGCCACCATTCTGCGAATCCGTTAGCGCTGCCGCGGCCACCTTCGTTCCTGAGGAATACAAAGAGAGAGAGAAAAAAAAAACGCGTTTTTCACTTACCGATCGCGTTGCGGTAGTCGCTCGGGAACTCGTGGTGGAAGTTGTGGTAGCCCTCGCCCAGCGTCGCCAGCGCCGTGATCCAGTGGTCGCGCGGGCTGTTGCGGTCGTCGAACGGCTGCTCGCCGATCCAGTGCGCCAGGCTGTTGATGCAGAACGTCGCCTGCTGCACGAAGAAGACGCGCAGGATGCCCGCGTACACGAGCCCGCCCGCCAGGTCGTCCCACAGCAGCCACGCCGCCAGCCCGGGGAAGACGACGCCCATGGCCAGCGCGCACTTGACGTAGTGCCGGTGCTGGAAGATGACGATCGGGTCCGCGTTCAGGTCCGAGATGTCGGTGCGCCCGATCCGCCGCGGGTTTTGCTTCATCAGGATCCAGCCCATCTGTGGGGGAGGGGAATGGTGTTAGCGTTGTTGCGGGATGGGAGGGAGCCTGCTCCGCAACCGCCGGGCTTCCCAATACACGACAGTCCCCTAGCCTGTCCCCGTACGGATAAAACACCAACTGCAAGGGGGGAGAGAGAAGAAGAACAAACTTACATGACTGTACCACAACCCCTTCCTCACCGAATACGGATCCTTATCCGTGTCCGTGTACCGGTGATGGGCGCGGTGATCGCGGCTCCACCAGCGGATGGATCCCTCGATCGCCCCCGCGCCGAAGGCCGCCAGGAAGATGCGCAGCGGCAGCGTCGCCGAGTAGGACGTGTGCGACCATAGGCGGTGGTAGCCGGCGGTGATGGCTGCAGCGAAGAAGAACCAGCATTAGCAACTTTTGCACGTGTGGGTCTCTCTCCATCCATCATCCGCTGCGGGTGGTGTCAAGAATGCGGGGAAGGGGGTTCTCGGTTCGTATTTTCCGTGGGGAATGTGTGGAGCTGTGGATGCGGAGCCGCTTCCTGCTTTGCGGAAGGGTTCTCTTATGCGGGGAAGGAGGAGAGGAATGGGGAGGCGGTGCCGCAGGCTCCGCGTGGGGCGGCTTTGCGACGTTGGAAGATGCGGCAGCGGAGCCGCTTTTTGGGACGGGCCGTTGTACGGGTCCGCAGGATTGGTTTTGTTGTGTGGAAGGATGATGACTTACAGAGGCCGGTGAAGAAGTCTGCGTGTGAAGAGAAACAGTTAGTAATGTGACTCGTCCAGGGTATTGGAGCTGGGATAAGTCCCGGCAAGAGAGCAAGTGAGAGTGACGTACAGTATACGTAGGCGAAGATGGCAGTCTTCAATTGCAACGGGACGTAGAAGCAAGCGACGCAGCCAGCCATCGGGATGAGGACGGTCATGAAGACATTGAGCCAATTGACGTGCTTTGGCCAATTCCACGCCGTCATGCGCGTCTCGGTGATGTGCGGATGCGCAGCCATCGTTCTTCGTGGCGCTGTTTTCTTTTACCCAGGAAGGGCAAGAGAACGGGACGCGACGGCTGAGTAATATCCTGAGGGAGAGAAATACCGTTTCGCACCAAGAGGAAAAGGGAAAGACAGAAAAATGGGAAGAGCGGCTAAAAAGGAAGGTTGCGTCTTGGCAGCAGGCCTCTTCTTCACAGCATTCCCCAGACGCGGACTCCCAGGCCCTTTAAGATGTAATCCCGCATCGCCTGCTTCGCCATCTATTCTGACCATTGATGCAATTTTTTGCTGCCTGAAACCGACGCTCACGAACGATTGTCTCGCGACTCGCCCAACAAAAGTTGTCGACGGATTGCGGGCGGCCGGATGTGTTGGAGAATCCTGTGGAGTCGGACTGGTGGAAGCTTGCAAACACTGGGGCTGGCATGGCGCGCGGTCAGGCCACTCGCTCCCAACGACTTTGCGGGGTCACACCATATGGACGCCACTCCGAGTCTTTCGCGACGCTTGGGCTTTGGAAAGAGAACGGCAAGAAAAGCAACACCAACACGCCCTGATGAAAGAAAAGGGAATCGGTTTTTGGGAGTTGCGCGAACATGGTACACTGGATGTTCTGGTGGTCTGCAGGTGGCCGGAGGCTCGAAGGGTAGGAGGTTGAACGCCAGACAACGTCCATGCGGCTTCATATTAGGCTGTCGAGCGTCTTGCGGAGTTTGTCTTTGTTGAAGCCCGGTCGACCAGTCGACGCGAGGGAGAAGATGGACTGATGATGTTCGCCGTCAACAACCGCGTCGCCCACACGTGATTAGCAACGTTGCTGACACCTCGGAGGAGATTGCCAACAACACCCGACGGACGGAGTAGGACGGGAAGAAGCCGCCGACTAGGTGGTTGGGGGGAAGGGGCGCGGCATGGATGAAAGAGACACGTCTATTGCAGCTGTATGCCAAACGGGCAGTAGTCATCGTCGGCGCATTGTTGTACAGGTGCGACCCAAATGCTTCATCGAGCAAACTTTGTGACACGCGAGAGAGGGCGACGTTGGAGCTACCGAAAGACTACTGACTCTGATTAAAGCGAAGATAGGCAGCGCAGCGGCACGTGATCTGCATGAATCCCGGAGGTGCGACTGTCCACCACATAATCGACCGAATGCCCGGTCACATCAGCTAGATAGATGCAGCGGAGGTGGCCTACCGTGAGATTCGGAGTCTCGAGCAGGATCTAGCGGGGTATGCCGTCGTACCTTGTCCCCAGCACGACGGGCCGCTGCATGGCACGACTGCAAAGCAGGGTTTTTGGCACATTGCTGAAAGGCCGTCCAGGCTGGCGGGTCGATAGATCTGAGACATTGCAGAAAATCGGGCAGCAAACGGCGTCGAGATGACAGATGGTGGCATTGTCATTGGCGAGCAGAAGGCGCGGAGAGAGGGGCACCGTTTGGTGTTGCCGATTCCGATTGAGAAGCGCCGAACCAAGAACCGTGGACCCTTCGATTGCCCTCGCACCTCGGCCTCCCGTTTCCACAAATCTCAAACGCCGCTCGCAATCATCGATCGCCATGCATCGCGGCAGCCGAATGTTTCTCACGTCGGCCATCCCTTAAAGCTGCAGTCCACTCACCTGCTGACCTTGGACTCAGGCGCCCTACGCTTGGTTGCCATTCTACCCCGATGACACCGACTCGAGGATACTGCGGATTCCATGGTCCAGCCTGAGCCTGGAGTGGTGAAAGAGCCCGTCGGGACGGAAACAGCAGCCGTGGGGACGACGGTGACGGCAATGCGGCTGCGAGTTGGTTCGGCATCGAAAAGCTTCATCCGTGGCAATCGGCAGCACATCCAGGCGGTTCGGAGCGGAGAGGAGCCCGCGATTGGGCGGCGCGTCATCCAGGAGAAGCTTGGCGAGACGTGCCAAGATTTTTCGCTTCGTCGCGTCCGCGCGGCAAGGTCCACCTCTCGAGCAGATCCAGAGCCGCAGAGGGCAGCACCGGACGCGCATCGTCCAGGCTGCGGCAGAACGTGTGGCGCCGTGCGTAAGCTTTGGGGCTGCATGCTGCCGCGAACTGGACGCGCGGGGCGTCGCAAACGGGCGGAATGCCGGCCCCTTCAGACCCCATCCTCGCCGTGACGCGCTTCATGCCGTGGCCGACGAGACAGAGCCGGTTGGAGTCGTACAGCCTGCATCCCGGGAAGGCGCCAGCGGAAGTCGGCAGCCAAGCCGGTGCTGAGTGGCACTGGAGAAGAGCCACGAGCCATGGCTGGGGAGAGTGGCCGGGGTCTGGGCTAAGGCGGCTGACGACGCCGCGAACGGGCAGTAGCCTTATTTCGATAGGCGCCCCCTCCGCGATGCGTGTGCGCCAACGTCCCCCCTCCACATGCCTGCACGCCCACCAGAACCGATGCGCCCTCGATAGAGCGTTTCTGAGCGTTGCTTAATAAAATTCTTCTCCTCCTCGCCGTCTCCACTCGACCATGATACTTTTCTTCTTTAGCCTCTTGTAATCCCCGCCCGCCGTCGCCCTCTCCCCCCTTTCTCCTCCGACGTTGCAGGCTCGAAGCGTGCCCGCATACCACAATCTAGCCTGCACACGCATCTGTCTACGTAACCCACGTCCGCAGCCAGAATCTCCGACGAGTACATGATCAGCCATCCGCGACCCAGGATTTTTTCGCATTTCTCGCATCTCCCCCGCTCTTGACTTTTCTTCCTGCATTTTTTCCAACATATTATTCCAATGTCTCCTCTATCGTCCGTCCGTTGGACGTTATCGTCATTATTATTACTCGCCGCAACTTCCCACGCCGACTTAATACCCTACATCGCCGATGAGGCCTACGATCGAGGCGATTTCGGCGCGTATCCCTACCAGGAATACCAGACATCGCCATTGAAAGGACCCCGCGTAAATATCGTCGCCACCAATGACAGCTGCACCAGCGGCGACGACCTTATCTTTCTCAACCCGCGCGGCAAACAAGTCGTGCCGGGCCCCAATCCGATGATTCTGGACCAGGCGGGGAACCTAATATGGACGCTGGACGGGAAGCCGTACGGCGAGACGTACAACCTGAACGTCCAGGAATGGAATGGCGAGCAGTATCTGACCTTCTGGGGCGGAGATGACACCGTCGGGGGCCACGGCCAGGGCTACTACTACATGGTGAGCTCGACCCGTCCCCGCCACTTCTTTAATGCGGGGTTCGTATAGGCGTTGTGGCGCCTAGTACAACGGGTGTACCCGTGGTGTTGCAGATCCGAGAGCACGCCATCGGTGCCTAACCATCGCACCATCCGGCCCGCATTGCCTTTCAAAGTTACCCCCAAATCACTGACCGTGGCCAATTCTCCCCCGCAGTTCGACTCGTCGTACAAGCAAGTCCGGCAGATCTCGGCGGTCGGCCCCATCAAGGGCGACCTGCACGAGTTCCGCTTCACGCAAAACGGCACCGCCCTGCTCAGCGTCTACGAGATCACGCCCATGGACCTCTCCCCGATCGGCGGCCCGGAAGCCGGCTGGGTGTGGGACGGCGCCTTCCAAGAGATCGACCTGGCGACGGGCAACCTGCTCTTCTCGTGGCGCTCCACCGACCACTACAGCGCCAACGACACGTACTCGACCTACTCGGGCGGCGGCACCTCCGCCTCCTCGCCCTGGGACTACTACCACATCAACAGCGTCGACAAGGACGACAAGGGCAACTACCTCGTCTCCGCCCGCTACACCCACAGCGTGACCTACATCTCGGGGCGAACCGGCGAGGTCCTGTGGCAGCTCGGCGGCAAGCGCAACGACTTCGTCGACATGTCCGAAGGCCGCGCCACCAACTTCGCCTGGCAGCACGACGCGCGCTGGCGCGACGCCGGCCAGGCCATCACCCTCTTCGACAACCGCGCCGCCTCGGGCATCTACGACGCGCCCGAGTCCCGCGGCATCCGCGTCGCCGTCGACCAGGTCGCCATGACGGCGACCCTCACCCACGAGTTCACCAACCCCAACGCCGACATCATCTCCTCCAGCCAGGGCTCCATGCAGGTCCTCGCCAACGGCAACGTGCTGCTCGGCTACGGCTACAACGGCGTCTTCGTCGAGTACGACGCGGCCGGCAACGTGCTCTGCGACACGCGCCTCGAGCCCGCCGCGCGCTTCGAGAGCGGCGACGTCCAGAGCTACCGCGTCCTCAAGGCGAAGGGGTGGGTCGGCCGCCCCGCGACGAAGCCGGACGTCGCGGTCGAGGGCAGCAGCGTGTACGTCAGCTGGAACGGCGCGACGGAGGTGCACCGCTGGGTGCTGCAGGACGCCGACTACGCCGAGATGGACGGCGCGGAGAGCGGCGAGGAAGGGTGGGAGGACGAGGTCGGCGAGGCGTGGCACAACGTCCAGACGGTCGAGAGGGCGGGCTTCGAGACGGAGCTGCGCTTCGGCGTCAGCACGAGGCGCTACGTCCGCGTGCTGGCGCTGGATCGCGAGGGCAGGGTGCTGGGCGCGAGCGAGCCCGGCGGCACGGCGATCGACGACGAGATCAGGAATTCGGTGAGTGCTGCTGCTACCGTGACGGCGGCGGAGGCGTGTGGCTTGTTTTATTCGTGGGGGTCTCGGAGTGCTGACGTTTGGTTGAATTTGCCGCAGACTATCATTCTTGGCCACCGCTTCAAGGATGGCGACGCGACTATACTGGCTTTCCTGGTTTGCATCGCCCTCGTTGCTACGGGCGTCACGATCGTCATGGCGTGGCGTTCGCGGATGGATAAGATCGCGTATCAGAAGCTGTTGGATGAGGAGAAGGAGGACGAGGTCGAGGTCGGCGAAGAGGAGGAGAGACTGCTGGGTAGAGAGCAGTGGCGCGTCGGATCGTGATCACATTTCCACTTCTGGTTTTTTTTTTTTTTTGCATTAGCTGGTTCGGTTCGGTTGGTGCTCCTGGCGATCATCGCTGTTTTTGGGGGATTTTGGATGTCGCGCCATTTCCAGCGCCCATCTCGGGGATTGTGTATGTTTGAGATACCCGCAATATGTGTAGAATTGAGAGATAAGACTTCCTCAGTGGCCCAGTGACTTGACTCGAGTGGGCGTTTTGGTGGGAGTGGCGTGCTGTGGTGTGTGAATCCGCGCCTTTGTCTGTCAGATCAGTGCGAAAGCAGCAGCGCAACGGCAACTACCCAGTTGTCACTGCGTCAACGACCCTATGTCGAACTGTCAATCGCTCGACATTCGGTGACTTGCGCGTCTATATTTATATTTAGAAGTCACATCCCTGGCATCTCGGTTGGTGGCGCTGGTTGGGATTCCCCGCATTGTTCGCAACCTCACCTCGTCAATACGCGGGCACGATAGCGTCGGTAGCAACAACATTGTCTGGCGGGAACGTCTGGATTTGGACTTGTCGCGCGCACTGGGATGCCGCGAATCCCTTGAGCCATATCTCTGGAGAAACCGACTAAAATTGGTGCGAAGCCTTGCGGGAAACGGTTTTTTCTCCCTTTTTTAACGAACAATTTGCGTGGACGATCGGGATGAGGAAAGAGGTCTTACGATACTGTTACGTGGACGACATTTATGCTGCCTCTGGTTCTTCGTGGTGCCTTGCTACTTCCGGCATTCGAGTCAACGGCGGTGTGTTGTGTTGCCTTGGCCCAAGATATTTCGAGTCTCGCGTGCGGCAGTTGCTGCTTGCGCGTGCACCATTGGAAACCTCTCCAGATCTGTTGGGTGTGTTGGTGGAAATGCTGCTCCACGGCGGACGACAAAAGAACGTGGCCCTCTTGACCTTATTCCGCGGAACATGTTATATCCACCATACGTAGATAGCTGAATCTAACGTCTAGAGGTATTTACTCACATTTAAGCCTCGCATCTACGTCCAGACGTTAGATTCAACTACTCACAGAGGATATAATATCTCCAGAGATATAAGGCCGAGAGGGGCAAATTCTTTTGTCACCCGCAGTGGCTCGATGTTTCTGTTGGGCGCTGTCGGGGTTTTATGCGGTGCAGAGTGAAGTTGCGTGGTAAGCATGAGCAGATCAGGACGTGGTGTGGTGTGGCCGCGGGCCGGGCAGTGGATGCGCTCGGGGCACTGCAGATGCTTGCTGTTGGAAAAAGAGCATGGCGAGGAATAGCGTGGACGAGCGAGGCGGCCAGCGCGTCGCTGGCGTTGGCGGAGGAAACCTAGTGATGGTCCGGGTCGGTGACGTCGTTGGGGGTAATAGTGTTGGAGACTGGGAGCACTGGCGATGGTGATGCGGGCGATGGTGCGGGGCAACACCAAGAGCAAGAGCGGTGATCGTGAAGTGGAGGGTGCCTGTGGAGCGTGTCCGCGGCTGGGCCTGCGTGGAGGGAACCACCAAGGCTGCGGCACTGGCTCTACGACGAGGACGACGATGGCAACACCATGAGAAGAGGGCTGCATCGAGCATGCTGCGTTGCTGAGATACGCTGCTCGACCTGGTTCCCCGCGGAATGACCCAGACTCAATATTCAGTATATATATTTCGACCTCCGTTGCTACAGTATGCGCCACTGGATCATGCGGGGGCCACGCACCCCCCGCCCGCAGGCTGTTGGAGTCAGTTGGTCCAGTTGGTTAGCCTTGTAGCAAAAATCCTATGCGTTGTCGGGTTTTTATCACCCTGCGCGGCAGCATCTCGAGCCTACGGGTTCGAGACCTGCTCGCGCGGGTGAGTTTTTGCTCTTTTGAATTTCATTTTTGGCCCAGCGGCGGCTGTGCGCTTTTGGGGTACGGGTAGCGAGTTCACTGCTTGTCCAGTTCGCTGGTGGTGGCTTGTTCGGTGCGTTTGCATTCGATCCGTGGTAGACACCGCACGGACAGTGATTCACTGCGGCGACCCGCCGCGCCAATCTCATCCAATTGCATTCCGAATCACTCAGAGCGGTGCTTAACTCTCGCCGGTATGGCTGAGACAAACGAACGAGCCTGCTCGCGAGGTGTCGATAGGGGCGTTGGCGTTTGTACGTGCGGGCCCCAAGTAAGCTACGACAGCCACTCTAAACGTGGACTCTTGCTTTTTGCTCTCGTGCTGCACAGCTGGCCCTTCTCAAGGCTGACGTTTCCAACTGACGAAAGACTTTTCTTTACCACCCGTGGTCATCGGTTCCGGTGCCCACGCACTTGGACTCGGCGAAGACTTCCCCCGGACTTCGCATCCGCGTACGGTTTCAGCTGTAGATTGTTCGAAAAGTATGCACACCTCACTGTAGATTCGTACTATCTACATTATTTCTAGCTCGCTTTGTTGATGTGCCCGCCTTGCGATGGACTTTGAGGAAGGAGCCGTCCACGCTTTGCCACGTCGAAAAGGTTCGGACGTTCGCACGCAAGACTTCGCTCGACAGCATTTCCTGCCGCCGCTTGAACGATGAAAGCGTCCGTTACCGCCGCAGTTATTGTCTCATCCAAAATCTGCTGCCCGCCGTTGGCTGTCCGATAGATACGTCCCTTTGTCGACACTTCCAATCACATGCAAACGAAAGAGCGGAAGTAGATTCGATCCTCTTCATGTGCCAGTGGATCACACGGTATGTACATGTTGCGGTCGGGTGGGCGGCCAGCTAGCGCGACCACGACCACGCTCCACGACAGCGCGTCACCCTGCCGCCGCCGATGACGTAGGTCGCAGGCGAGCACAACACCTTGTCTCGTCGATATCGATCAAGTCTTGGCGTCGAACAGCATCGATGGGGGTGTCTTTTTCGGCTTCGCTGGTGGCTATGTGAGTGAGGGTGCGGCGCGGATATGTTGAAGGTGTGGGTGAGATGGTGCAGCGCCGCTGGTAACACGCCGACCAGCTTCCACTTCCAGCCGGTGCCAAGCCCCACGATGGGCCCGCCAGGAACCGCTCTTTTCTGCTCGGCCAGCCATGCCGCTCCGGAACGGAAGAACTGCCCTCGCCTACGAGGTATATAAGCCACCCGTTTCCTCGCTCTAGGTGCTCCTCTTCCTTTCCCCTTCACTGCCATATGGAATTTGGACATATCTTACCATATGCTATTTGAACATATTTTGCCACTTACATGATGTTTCCTATCGTCCTTTTCCTACTTCTCTTTTCTCTTCTTCGTCTCTATCTCTTTCCTTCTCTTCTTCTCATCCCTCTCAGTCTCTGTCTTTCGGTTTCTTTCCTTCCAGTCTCTCTCTCTCTCAGTCGCTGTCTTTCAGTCTCTTTCCTTCCATTCTCTCTCTCAGTCTCAGTCTCTCTTCACATATTTCCTTCAGTCACTTTCTTTTTTCCACTGTTTCTTTTCGTTGAACTCTTCGCCTTGCGCGGAAGTTCGAGGAAGAGAACCTGCAATAGTGAGCCTCTCCCTCGTCATGCAATGAATCCTCGACACCTACAGCTTTTTCACCACGCTCCGCGTCTGGAAAATTGTCTGCTTCACCATCGCCGCGTCGCTCACCTACTACGTCAAGCGGTGTCTGCCGCTTTCGCAGAGGACACGCCTCCTCACCTTCAACCTATCCGTCCTGACACACAGCACCATTCGCTTCATTCTGAGCTGGCGGTGCGCCGACATGACGCCCTGTTTCACCGTCCCCGGGAAAGTGCAAAATGAAAATTTTTGAACAGCGGCGCAAGTGTGGCGGACGTCACGTCATGGTTCCTCTGACTTGATGCGACGGTGCCCAGGGTCCATGACTGACGATGGCATGACGTTTGCCACCCTGGCAGCAAATTATCATTGCCAAGTGCAGCAGTTTGTGTAGCAGAACGCATGTCGTAGAATCTATCGGTATCACTGAAGAAAGGTGAATGCATGATCTTCGAAGTCTCGTTTGAGCCGCCGACCTCACTTCCGCTCGGAGCGTCTCGCACACCACCGCGTCAGCACAAGGACATGCATTGCAAGCTCAGTCACTGCTCAATTCGACGCGCTATGAGGGATTCCCCGGCGTTTCAAAGCTACGCTCTTGTGAACACATCCCATCGCGCCCCAAAAGTACCCATGTCGCGTGAATCCAAGCTCCAACAAGACTATTAACAAAGGCATGGTGGACCGAAACTAATCCAGGAGACGGGGACGGAGCCTTGATGGGCAGAAATGACGTGAGAGTCAAGAATAACGCAACGTAGGTGAGGCCGCAGTGAAGTGACTGGCGGGCGTGCAATTTTCGATCTGCCTCGAGTAAGCATCGACAGTGAGCCGTGATATTGATTTGACCAGTCGTCTGCTGCATCGTGGTAGCAGGGCCCCTCCGAAGTGCTATCACAGGGTTGGGCGTACGATTGTGGGCGGTCACCGGCTCTGCCGGAGGGGGTTCCCGTCGTCGTCCGCCGCCGCGTGCTCCAGAACTGCTGGCCTTTTCGCGACGGCGCGAGTGGATGACTCACAGGACTGGAAGATCGGGCTCAAGGCAACGTGTCGTGGCGGGTGAGGCGGCGGGCGGGGCGGCACGCGATGAGCGCTCGAGACCCGCGGGCGATACCAATGATGTCACCAACACCTCACGAGGAAAGTGCTCGCGTCGGGTAGCACGGACTCAACGGGCGGCGGCGCTGCTGCTTGGTCAGGCAGGCACTTTATAAGCTTTCCTTCTGCCGCCCTCTGCTTCTCTTCCTCAACTTCTTTTTTCTTCAGCAACCGCGATGGACCCAGCCTTGATCGAAACTTCCTTGGGCAACCCCCTCTTGGAAAGGCTAACCCTCGGACAACCCGACCCTTCGACAACCTGATATCTCGATATCACGACCCCTCCACAACCCGATCCCCCGAGCCCAATCTTCGACAACCCGACCCTTCAACGACCCGACCCTTGAACGACTTGACCCCCCAACGACCCCGAAGCTTCGACAGCCCGCCCGCTCGATTACCCAATTGTTCGACCGTTCGCCGACCCGACCGTTCGCCATCCCGACTCTTCAACAACCCGATTCTTCAACACCGGACAACAGATTTGCGAAGGACATTGGATGGATTACATGAAAAGGGGCAGAGACGGAACATAACGGAATTTTGGGAGGGACAGGGGAGGGAGACTGGAGGACTGCTGCCGGGCGGATCATTCTGTCCGGCGAAACCGAGACCCCACAACGCCCCTGCCCCGGCGTGAAAGGTGCCGGTGCATCACATGACAGGGTGAGGACGCAAACAGGCGACGGGTGCTCTCGCGCTTCTGGCTAGCAACCGCCACCTATCTGCCAGTGTCATGCGTAGGCGGAGACGTGCACTATGCTTGAGATTGTCGGTGCCTTTTTTAAAATCGGTGCCGGGTGGTTTTTTTATTCTGACTCCGGTCAGGTGGTGGTCGTAGTTGGGCTTTTCGTACTCTGCTGTCCCTTGGGGCGGCGTTCGAGGTCGGTTGGTCTTTCGGTGGCTGCCCTTCCAAAAAATTGCTGAGGGAGTCCGAACCATGCACGCGGCGGCGAGGAACCTGAGGCTTTCTACTTTTTTTCGTTGGGGTTCTCGGCTTGTCTGGGACTTCGAGGAAGAATTCTCCTGTTGTTTGGTGTTGGGTTCTATTTGCTATAACACTGCACCGCGTCCAACTCTCACGAGAGTTTCCTTCTTACGCGGGGCTTGCAACTCTTCACTCATCTGCTCTGCTACAGCAGCTCTCATAGCCCTATCACCACTATTACGATTTGGTGCCTATCCCCCGTAAAAATTTGTCTAAGGGAACACCTACGGCCGCCTACGTAACAGGAAAGGCAATCTCGGCCGAGCAGGACCTCATTCAATGCCGCGGAGGAAGACCACGCCGATCCTGAAGACGACGATGTGAGAAGGCTGAGGCACTGTAATTGAGGAGGTGACGGGTGTTGCATTGAGCTACCCGAAGAGAAAGCACCAAATACACCCCTTGGCGATCGCACCTGCCAACAACGGGGGCGGTTCGATCACTTCGAAAATTGATAACTTCTACTCAGCCACGCGGCCAATTTTCCTCCATCCTCAACTTCTGAAGCTCCACCTCAGATCTTGTTGCTGGCAACCGAATCAGTGGCACTCCTCCGCGGTTCCTGGTAAGATCTACTCAAAGCGGTCCCGCCCATCTTACGCCGGCCAGCACACGAGACACTCGCCTTTCGCGCCCCGAATCCGATCGAAGCTCCCACCATGGACCTTAGCGACATAATGCTATCCTTGCCCGTCATCGCCAAGTGGACACCCGACCCATTCCGGGGCACATTGTCGCTCGGCACTTTCGGCGATCCCTCCACCCTCGCCTGCCGTCTCGTCGTACGGCTAGAGTACCTGGAGTCGGGAAGGCGTTGTCCACTGATGCAGCTTCTCCTCATCCCTCCGACCGCTGACGACGATGTTGGCGGCGCGCAAGTCCTTCACGCTCTCGGCAGCAGGATTTCGTTCGCGTACCCGGCCAACAACATCGAGGAGAACGTGATGGGCCCGATCATCGGCCGTTCCGACGACAACCCCGCGGAGACAACGGCGGCCATAGCGGACGAGATCGATCGCCTATCGGCGCTCGACCCCTCGAAGCACTTCCGCGCGGCCATCATGGACATCGCCGTCGCCACCGACCCGATCATGCTCAAGCCGCGTCATTCCAACCTCTTAGCCAGCTCACAGGTTTCCGAGCAGTTGGACCTTTTCAAAGAACTGATATCGGCGAAGAAGTTCTCTCTCCACCTCGTCTACAATGGGATCCTTCACAACGACGTCCGCCACTTCTGCAAGGCGATTTCCTTGAGCAAGGAAACTCTCGCGCGCAGCATCGACACCGAGACCCACGTCGCTGTCCAGCAGCCCGGTCTCGCCGATTGGAACAACGTCGTTGCCAAGGGAAAGAGTCGCTCACGAACGAGCAAGAGGCGCATGATGCGGCAGATCGCAAGTGCACACAGGCGCCTCGAGCGCTTGTCGGCCAAAGAGATCGAAGTGACGTCGGATGTTCATGACCAGGACCAGCTGGAAGAGGTCCCGGAGCATCGGCCCATTCACGGCAAGAAGAGGAGCGTGTCTGTTGAGGCTGATGCCATGGAGACTGACACCATGATGCATGATGCGGCGAACAGACCCGCCGGCTCCCATCAGGCGGAGTCCGAGCCGGGTCCACAAGGAAGCCGCCACGAACAGCGGCTGGCCCATCTCAGGAGCCAGATCGAGCTGACGGTGAGGTCAATGAGGGATAGCGACAAGGGAAAAGCGGCCACCAGGCCAGACCAAGAGAGTGCTCGTCTCGACAAGCCGCCAGAAGATCCACAGCAGGCGACCGCGCAACCTCCCGCCAAGCGCATCAGGTCCATCGACGGCCAAACCAAGCAGATGGCCAACGACTTCTCAGACAGCCTCCCAGACGCATCCGGGCCCGTGTCCACGACCGGCGAGCAGCACAACGACGTCGCCGATCTCCCCAATTCCGACGACACCATGCAGGAAGCGCCGACCGATCCCGACGCACAGCAAGCCCTGACCGACCAGCCCGCCGTTGAATCAGACCCCACCACCACCACCGCCGCCGCCGCCGCTCCGTCCGCCTCCGCCTCCATCGCCAACGACAACACCATACCCATCACCGCCATCCACCACGCCATCGCCCTCAGCGGCCCCCCGACCGAACCCCCCACCGACGACGACAACAACGCCATCGCCGCCCAGCTGCCATCACTGTGGCACCGCTGGGCCGCCTGGACCATCGTGCACCCGGCGGCAACGCCGGAGGTCGTCGGGCCGGTGCTGCGGGAGATGTTTGGGGCGGCGATGGAGGGGGACGTTGGGGGTTTCGTGGGGGGTGTGGTGGGGATTTTGGGAGTGCTGGCCGGTCGAGGGGTTGATCGGGTGTAAGGGAAAAAGGACATTCTGGGAGGCGGGGCGTCCGGGGTGTTTGGGGACATGGGTGGGTTTGAGGTTTGGTTGCAGGACGGGTTGGGTTGGGTTGGGCTGGATTGGGTGAGATGGGATGGGGCACGGTGGTGTGGTGTGGTGTGTGTGCTTGGAGTAAGGGGATAGTGTGGAAAATCTCACGTCTATATGCGTACGTTTATGCGCTTTTTAGGGTTGCATCTATGGCCGGGCATTCGCTTTATCTGGCGACGTGGTGAGAGTGTTCAAAGCCGTACCTGGATCTCTGTGTGTGCGTTTACTACCATTACCGTTCCTTATTTAGACGTGCAGAGAGATGCGACTTCTACTCGGCCTACGTCTGGGGTAACGGAAACGACGTCAAGCAGCCGACGAGCTGCGTGCCGTGCAAACTTTTCTTGGAGCTGTATTTCGTTGGCTGATCGCAAAACGGCGACGGCGAGGAGTCCAATTCCCTGGATTTTGGATCCATGTCTACAAACAACTCAGCCCAAGGTCTCTCTACTCCATGCTCCTGGCCTCCCCATCTCTCCCCCAGAAAACCAAACCTTCCCCTCCCCCAGCCACCTACACACGACTCCCAACATCATCAGCACCATCACCATCACCATCACCATCACCATCACCATCACCATCAACACCACCACCAACACCCTCCCCATCCCCCAAATACAACCCCTCCAGCACCGCCTCCACCCCGTTCGCGAACCGCGCAAGCTCCCCATCAACACCCGCCCAAAACGCCTCCATCAGCACCGGCCCGACGGCCGCCCGCTCCGCCTCGCGGCGGCGGTGGTTCCCGCCGATCCAGACGGCCCAGCGATGCCACAGCGCCGGCAGATCGCGGCGGGCGCCGGGAAGCGGCGTCCGGCCGCCGTCCGGAGGGCCGTTGAGCGCGGTGATGATGTTGACCGCCGTGACGGCGTCGTATTCCGCCTCCGCCGCCGCCGCCGCCGTCGCCGTCGCGGGCTGGGTGGCTGGGGCGTTCGGGCCGTTGGGGACGGCGACGGTGACGGCGGCGGGCTGGGCGAGGAGGAGCCGGATGCGGGCGCTCCGCGCGCCGCCCTCGGCGATGTAGTCCGGGTCGCCGACCTGGGCGGTGGTGCGTGGCGGGGGCGACTGGGCGCGCGTGGCCCACGCGGCCTCCAGGTCCGCTTTGAGGTTGATGAGGAACGCGTCGGCCGTTCTTTTGGGTTCTTCGTCGTCGTCGGACCTGGCGCGCTTGGCGGGGGGCTGTGTGGTGTCGGGTTGTGGGACTACGTCCGGCTGCATCGGGTCGTCCTTCTGCTTCGAGTCGTGCGGGGGGATGCCGTCCTGGTCCGGCCTGGTGGCGGCTTTGCCCTTCGTGGCTCTGACCGCGTTGATGGAGGCCTGCGCTTCCTGGCGGAGGTGGACCATGCGCTGTTCGTTGATGAAGCTGTGTACGTCCCTCTCGGGCTCGGCTTGGTTGGAGTCGGTGGGTCCGCTCGATGGTGCGGTCGTGGTTGGCTCGGCCTCGAACGACAGGCTCCTCTTCTTGCCCCTCTGGGGCTGGCATTCCGGACCATCCTCAACCCCCTCCATCGGCTGGCTCTGAGCAGCGTTCTCCGGAGGCAGAGAAAGGCCCTCGCCGAAAACGACACTCCTCTGCTGGCCCCGGGCCTTCGAGACGCACTGACTGCGCGCATCGGCGGCAGACTTGGAGAAGGAAAGACCATCAGTGAGCTGCTGGTCGTGAAGTTCAGGGCCTTGCTGATGCAAACCTGGATCCTCGGATTGCGGTGCAACCTTGCCGTTCTCTTGGCACGGAGCCTGGCCGCGCCCCTTGGCCTTCGCACTCTCGCGGGGCTTCAAGAGCCCTCTCTGAATCAACCGGCGGCACGCGCGCCTCTTGCTCGAGTGCGACGTCTTGCCAGTGGGACGTGAGGCTATCTCAGGGTAGACCTTGGCGTCATACATGCGGACGAAGCCGCCGCCGGGGACCCGGGCCACGATGTTGGCCCAGTCGGAGGGCGCGGGCGTCCGGACGGCGAGGTGGCTGGCGGTGTCGAGGACGCCGCGCGGGATGGCGCCTTTGCCCAGGGAGATCGCGGTGCAGAACTGGCGCATCTCCTGCTCACGGTAGTTCTCGCAGACCATGTTGAGGGAGAACGTCTTCGCCCACAAGAGCTGCTCGAGGAGCTCCACCTGCTTCAAGTACTGCACCTCGGCCAAAGGCCAGGGCTGACGTGGGATGAGCAGGACTGGATTCGTGGCGACGGTGACTTCCATGACGGCGTTGCTGAACACCTTCCAGGAAACGAGTTCCTTCTGACGGCAGATCTCTTTTTGCATAGCCATCGTCGTCTTCGTAGAGCTGTGCTGGTCGCTGGCGGGCATGTGCAAGGAACTCTTCTGAATGTTGCTTGGTCCGAAGGCTAGCGAAACGGTGCTGAGCATGTGACGGTCCTGTTGGCCATCAATGTCGGTCGTTAGAGGAGTAAGCCAAAGCTGCATGAGTGGACTCTTTTGGCGTGGCTCGAGGTATTGCAGCTGTACCATGAGGTGGCAAGTGCGGCTGGCGTCGCCGAGATCCCCAAGCGACAGTGAACCTTTGGACGGTTCGGTAGTCCACTCAGCGATGACGGGAAGCGAGATCGATGCCATGGCGGAAGCTGTAAGCGGAATTGGGGAGAAAACGATGATTATCTCGGAACGTTGAAGTTAGAGTTGCCGAAAACCAAGGGGCACGAGCTTGGTGATCTGAGGTAAAAGCTGAAAAGAGTGCAACAGTGGAGGTTGAGAAGATGGTTCAGAGTGGACGGAGGAAAAGCAGACACGACTGGGTAGAAGTCATCGATTCCCGAAGTGATTGAACCGCCGCCGTGTCCTGTAAACACGTAGGTTGCCTGGAGGAAGAGGTTCGTGACCACTAACACCTGTCACCCAAGAGGTGTTGAAGGGCGCGGTACAAGGGCATTGTCCAAGATATCTCGCTCTTCCATGTCATGTGAGAATACCCCGCTTCCAGCAAGGGTAGTCGGATGAGGTATACGGATGCAAAAATAGATGTCGATATATATACTTATATACGTAGCTCTTGATTTCGGTCATAGACACATGTTGAAATCTATTACACTGTGACTTTACTTAGCTAATAAGTGGGTTTTATAGACTTTACTGCCTATTGACTGGTACTTTCTAGTAGTTTGTCTGTTTGTCCTCGGCTTGCGCCGGATGGGCGGGGCGCGGATGAACCTGCGCGGCCGCGCAGGTTGCCCCGCCGAGAAGATACCCGGCGATGCGAGGCGTAAAGGGACGTCTCACCTTCGTCGGTACCGACCGTTATTAGTAAGATGTGTTACCCTATCATTTGCCTCAACAACTGCCCACAAGCGCTGCATATAACGGATGCGACATCTCATGCATCTCGATGCGGCTCAGCAAAATATTTGGTTACTCTGATATAAGTAGCGCCTACGGCCAGACGAATCAAATGGACACGTTTTTACTAGGAAGTCATTCGCTTCATTTTAATACAGCATACAAGATACTTCCTCGATATCCCAAGCAAGTTGGGCGTACCAACGAAAAAAAGAAAAGCTCTCTCGAGAACGAAAGAGAACAGACTACATCTCTCCAAGCCACCGCTTGACAAGGATCCGCCGACGCGATTGTTCGCCAAAGTTGGTACTCACGCACCGCGACCCCGACCCGTATCAACATAGTACACAATCTATCTTCCAGATTAGGGCTCATCATAGTCTTCCGGGTGTTGGCCCTCAAAGGCGGTGAGCTGCGACGGGGCAGTGTGGTTGTCGGTGCATGGGTACGGGCGGGCGATGGCGGGTGAGAACGGGCGATGGATGGCAGATGAGTATGGTTGGCGGTAGATGAGCAAGGTCGATGGAAGGGGGTAACGGTGGATGGCGGGCGGGGACGGTCGACGGCCGGCGGTGCCGGTCAGGGTGGTGCAGGTCTGGAGAAAAAGTGGTGGGGGAGGAGGAAGGAGAAGAAGAGTCGAGGGAAGTTGGGCTCAAGTAGGTGGGCCCAGGACGAGAAGCGCAAACGCCGGCTTGTGTTGCCTGATAAGGAACGGCCAAGTCAGGGCAGGGCTGGCCGACACAACAAGTCACATGTGGCAGAAAATTTGAGCCTACATGGGTAGTTGAATCCAATATCTGGACGTGTTTTCCCGCATCTAGAGCTCACATCTACGTCTGGACATCGGACCCGACGTGCCTACCACATTGGATTGCGCGCCCGACGTGCCTACCGCATCGCGCGCCCGAAGTTTCCACCACATTCTGTCCCGCCGTGCTTCCGCAACCTTCGAAGTTTCCTCTCTTTTCTGCCCACCACCTCTTCCCCTCTCTACCGCTCCTTCGATCACAAACATGGCTTCAAGCTTTCCCACCATAGCGGTGTGGCGGCGACCCTCAAGAAAGGGCGGCTCAATGCTGCCCGTTGAGCATCTTGGAGTCTTCTCGCCGAGCAGCGCGGACGACAGTTCTGCTCTCGTGGCGCAGGTCGAGCCTGCTGACAGTTCCACCAACACTGCCGCCGCCATACGCCTCACTCTCACCCCGTCTACTGTACTCGATGACTCCAGCAGGCAAGGAATCAGCATCATCATCACAGTCGACAACATAACGGTGTTCAACCATCAAGAATCGTCAGCCGACAATGCGCTTCCTGGGTTCATCCGACAAATAGCGAAGAGCGAGCTCGGAGACTCAGGAACCCAAGATGTTCCCAAAGCGGATATCCCGAATACTCTCAGTAGCCTAGAATTGACACTGGAAAAGGTGCCAGTCGTTGCCATGCCCCGGAACATATGGCCCCTTGCGGAAGACGACTCAGAGCTGTCGCGTGTACAGGCCCTGAAGTCGCTCTCGCGTGCGACATCGGTCACGCTGTATTTCCCCAGGAATGTCGGCACGAACTCCGCCTTGCGCGACTTTCACTCCGCCTTGCGGAGGTGCAGCGACAGCGGAGTTGGGACTGTGCGTATTGATGCCACACACCGCATTCTCGAAGGGCAGTCGAACGCTACCTGGAAACGATACAGTGTCTTTAAAACACAGGATCCCGCAGCCTCGCAGACGGTCATAGTCTCAAAGAAGCGAAAGATGCCAAGTGTGGCCGATGATCCCCATGAGGAATCCAAGCGTGTCAAGGAACACAACTGTCTCAAGAACAAGACGAATGCGGTCCCACGAGTGAAGACCGAGCAAGAGCTTCACGGAGGCTCATCAGACAGAACTGGCCATCAGATTCCCGCCGCCGCAGCTAGCAGCACCGCTCGCGCTCTCTCCCCCATGAGCTCCATGCGGCTTTCTCGCGCCGAGCATGACAAGGAACGCGAGGCTCGCCGAATTTTATGCTCAGACTCTAGGGACATTGACTCATACCGGCCCAGTGCTTCGCGCCGCTTGCACTACCGATCGCTCTCCCCAGGCGGTGCCCGCTGGCCCCGGTTCGGCCATGACCCCAATCGCTCGCCCCACCATGACGATAATGCCGGTCGTCTCAGCCGCTACCCCGACCGTAATGACGATGGCCGAGGCGATCGGCGCTCGCGCAACTTCAACCGTTCGCTCAGCCCGTACAGCATGCGCGCCGCCCTCCACGGCACCCCAGCTCCTGCCGGCACTATGTCATCTAACGCACCGGATCACCCGGGACAACAGGCTGTTGGCGCTACGTTCAGGCCCGACCGGACCTTGGACAAGGCCACGACTCTTCGCATTGACGGCCACAAAGCCAACGGAATCACCGATGGCGTTCCCAGTGGCCGTCCCAACCCGCAGATGAGCAGCGCTGCACCCGCCTCCGCCCGCCACCAGGCTCCGCGCGCCGCCTCGACTTCCGGAAGCGCCACCAGCGTCCCTCCTCCCGTCGTAACCACCGCCTCTCGCCCTTCCGCCCTCACCTCCGCCATCACACCCGCTCCAGCGCAAGCGCCCGCGCCCGCGCCGGCCCCCGTTCGTGCTCCCGCTCCCTCCGCCGCGCCCGGCCCGGGCAGCCGTCTCAGCCCAGACGACCTCGTCTTGCGCTGGCGCGTCTACCACGACTCGGTGCTCACCAACCCCAACCTCGATGTCAACGCCATGGCGGCCATCCAGCGCGATCTGGGCGCCGGACTGCGCGCGGCCCGCGCGGGCGACGAGGAGGTGTTCAAGGCGAAGATGGCGGACGTGTTCATGCAGATTTGCGAACGGAGCGATGGCGGACCGCGAGGTTGACTGGGGGTATGGGATGGGATACGATGTCGTGCCACAGCGGGCGGGCCGCGAAATTACGTGGGTCGTGGAAGAGGATGTCTGGACGTGTTTGTGAGGGGTCGAAAGCTCGCATTTATGTTGGGACGCGACGCCTGCTTCGAATGCCCATGGAGGAGGGATCTAGCGCTTTCTGGTCACGCGATGTGCCTCGTGAGTTATGTGTGTAGGAGATAGAACACGGCGGCCTCGGCCTGAATCGAAATGATTTGGAAATCTCAAGTCTTGACGTGCGTTCCATCTCGAGAAGCTTGATTGCTTTTCGCGTGTGATGACATGACGTTGCGGTGCCGAAACCGACCTTTCCTTTTTTGTCCAAGTCATGTTTTCCTCGCTCGGCTAGGTAGCCGCCTCTCCACCTCTCCACCTCTCCACCTCTCCACGACGCCAAATCGTGTATGCAATTCTCCATCCACCAACATTCCCATCTGGGCTCTTCTCCGAGCTCCGTAAGGCTGCAATTCTACTCTTTTCTGCGCCTTCGCCCGTTAAATCGAACAAACGCCACAGCTATTGTATACCGGCAATGTTTCGCCCTGCTTTAACATAGATGCCTGCAATATTGCGCAAGAATAATGCCTGATCAAGGTCGACCGTGCTCTCCGCACGCCAGTTGTGTTACCTTGTTTCTAACCCCATGGTTGTGGGCTCATAGTTGCACATGATCCATACAATCACTCCAGCGTGTGAACCTACAACGTCGAAAGCTACAACAGATTATGGAAGTCTTTATGAGCGCAGTAATAAAATTGCTTGAGACTATTTCACAGCGATATTTATATGTATGAGTCTGCTACATACGAACTACACGAGGTTCTACCCATGGCGTCCAACACGGGCACTGATACGACTCCACGTGAGTACCGACCTATTGGGTTAATCACGCTCTTGACCCTCATTCTGTGCACCTGCTCAGTTGTAACACTTTTGACAACCTCCAGGCAACATATCCGCTTCCCGACTCCCGAGAACACTAACATTGCCCTACTAACAATGTCCGTGCCTGCAAAACAGCTTCATCCCTTTCGTCCATGACCCTCGCCTTTCAACATCGCACGCAAAGGCTCTTTGCAGCTGATCACTTGTCATTGGTACTCCACACTTTCCCCGCCATTTTGTAAACCGCAAAAGTTAGTAAGCCAGGCAATCGGCCAGCGAGACAAAGTCACGTGGGAAGCCTGCGCGTGCCAGGCCATCTAAGCACCCTACATCCGCCGCTTATATATCTTCGCGCGCGGCCATCCAACTCTTCCTCCTCCCTCCTTTCTCTAGCGGTGCCACTTCTTGGGCACAACATCTCGCTCGCCTTAGATCAAAGCTCGACACTCTCTTCCGTCCGCCTGGTCGCGCACCACGCTCCAGCATCAGTTCTCGATCTACCGCGTACGAGCCGTTCTCGCGCTCCCGCAACACATCGATCGCCATCAGCCCATCAGCTACATCCTCCGCCGACCAAGAAGAAAAAAAAATCTCAGATCTTCCAACCACCGCGGGGTCCCTCAAGGCCCACAACAACCGCCAACTACCCCCTCCCTCCCTCCAAACCATCTCAAGCCTTCCCCCCCACCAACAGCTTCGCCTCGCGCAAACTCCAACGACGGGACGCAACACAATGCAGTCCTCCCTCTACGACACCCCCACCTCGCCGCACTCGCCGTGGCGCCCGCTCGCCGCCGCGCAGCCCGCGGTCCACCAGCCGCTGACGGACATCGAGCGCGCCCACCGCTTCCAGGCCAGCATGGAGCGCCGCCACGCGCGCGAGCGCCGCGCCGCGCTCGCCGCCGCCGTCGAGTGCACCGCCGCATGCATCGTCGAGTTCTATCCGGAGGAGTCGGAGTCGTCGTCCGACGGGCCCGGTCCCGCTTCTTTCATCGGCTGGTTCCCGCCGCCCGGCGCCGACCCCGAGGCGGAGGGTTGCCTGATGTTCCGCGTCGGTATGGATTTGGATACGAGTCGTCTCAAGAAGAACGGCGGTGGCGACGGCTGGGATGAGGACGAGGATGAAGAGGACGAGGACGAGGAAGACGATGGATGGGACGACGACGATGTCGACGACGACCTGGACAACATCAAGTGCCCCGCCCCGCTGCTCTGGCTGCGCTTCCCGCTGTCCGTCATCCCGCCCGCCGGCCTGCCGTCGCGCGAGAGGACCGGCGCCGAGTTCGTCCACCTGACGATGCCGGCGCACGTCTTCCTCCCGAAGAGGCCGGGCGAGGGCGGGGACCACCACCCGGGCAACGCCGCCACCAAGACCAAGACGAGCGCCAACCCGACGTCGACCAAGACGCCGACGACCACCGCGCACCGCACCGCCAGCCACGGCAGCGCCACCTCGTCCACCTCCACCTCCACCAACCCCTCCGCCACCGACGACCCCGGCCCCGGCCCCGCCCTCCGCCTCACCCGCTACACCACCGCCCACGCCCGCTCGCACGGCCGCTGGCAGCCGCCTCCCTACGTCCGCGCCGCCGCCCTCGCCGCGCGCGTCCCGCCGCAGTCCCTCTGCTTCGTCGACGTCGCCCTGCACCCGTCGCGGCGGTCGGGCTCGATCGCGTTCCTCCCCGCGCGCTGGATGCGGCTGGCGTCCGCCGTCGAGAACGTGCTGAAGGGGGACCTGAGGGGTTTGAGCGGGGCGAAGAGGGTGAGGGTGCATTGCGTTTGGACGGCGGAGTTGGCGGGGGCAGTGGGGGCGTGCGCGGGGGTGTTGGGGGTGGGGAACGGGGGGGTCCGGGCGATGGGGAGGGGGGTGGAGGGGGCGAGGCTGAGGAGGGCGAGGGGGTTGGTCATGGGGGGCGAGGAGAAGGGGAAGGGGAGGGGGGAGAAGCCGCGGGTCGCGGTGGGCGGGTGGGGGAACTTCGTCGAGTGGACGCCGGGCGCGGTGGGTGGGGAGGGGAAGGTGGCGTGCGGGCATCAGCTGTCGTCGGAGGTGGAGAGGTTGGGGTTGGTCGTGGGGTGCGATGATGAGGATGGGGATGAGAGCGAGGGCGAGGAGCCGGTGGTGGCGGTGGTGGTGGAGAAGGGCCAGAAGAAGAGGAAGGTCAGCCATGGGGGTGGTGATGGCGTTCCTGTCAAGATCAAGGGTGGCAAGGTTACCGCGGCGAAGGCTAAGAACGGCAAGGCTTGAGCAAGCATGGAGATTGAGCTGGCTTGATCGAGAAAGCTAAGAGCAGCAAGGCTTAAGCAGGGATCGAGACAGCGGGCAGAGTTTGACGGATGGCAAGATCATGAGCAAGGATGGGGACAGGGTTGGACCTTTCGACATCACAAGAGGTCTGGAAATGGATGGCAAGGGCACAAATAAGAACGGAGACAGAACTGGCTTCTTTGCTGATTACGGAGCTCTCGGTATCGATGCCAAGGTAATGAGCAAGGACAAGGACAAGGGAATACGGAAGATTCAGCATGGTTATCAAAAGAACGGTATGGCTAACTCTTGCTGCGGTTTATGGTTCGGAAAGATACATTGAGGGCGGCTCTCAGTTAGTTAGTCTTTGCTAGTGGCTTATCCTTCCAAGGTAGAAGGCCTTATTACTGAGTGGATTTCTTTTCTTTCAAAATAGCTAAACAATACAAGCCGATTTCCACATTCCGCTCCACATGAAGAGCAAGTGCCATGCACCGCTCGTCCCCACATCCAACAAACCCCAAACCCACCCATCCCAAGGTCCCAGCCACAAGCACCTCCCCAATCCCCCCTTCCTTTCCCCCACCAGCCTCGCCTCGCCAGTCACGCAACCACGTCAAGCACACCAAAAGCAACGACACCGAACCGCCCCATCAAAGTCGACCCCACCCCTGCACCCTCTCCAAAACCTTCCCCGCAACGAGACAGTCCACCGCGCGCGTCAAGCACGCCTCCATCTCTTCGTGACACGCGTCCCGGCTCGCCGCCGCTCCCATCCGCATCCCCGCCACCACCCGCCGCTCGAACTCCGGCCAGCCCGCGCACGTCTCGCTCGGGAAGAAGACCCCGCTGCTCCGGCTGCACGCATAGACGGGGTCGTCCGAGTCGTCGTTGGGGTAGCGCTGGTCGCCGATCGCTTGCGCGGCGAAGTCGAGGGTGCGCGTGAAGGGGGTTGGGGTGGTGGTGGTGGTGGTGGTGTTGATGTTGACGGTGGGTTTGGCGGGGAGAGGGTGGTGGGAGGTGGTGGGCTGGGCGTCGGGCATCTGGGCGTCGGGCATATGGAAGTCGGGCTGGATGGCAGGTTGGACGGCGGCGGCGGCGGCGGTGGTGGACCAGGCAGGGTAGGGGTTGGCTGGTTGCTGGTGCTGTTCGTGCTCGTGCTCGTGCTCGTGCTTGTACTCTTGGACCTGGAACTGGACCTGGTCTCGGTTCTGCTGATGCTCGCCCTCGTGTTCATACTGCATCGGCTGGACACCGCCACCGCTCTCGCCATCGTCGACGAACGAGTAATAGCTACCCCCGGACACAGTAGGGTCTGGAATTGTGGTTGGTGTCATCGTTCCTCGCACAAAAAGGCTCCTTGATGGAAGAGGAGTCAATCGCGACGACTTACTAAGATCGCCAGGAACCAAGCTCGTGTAGCCCCAAATCGGCTGGAAGCGGCCCGGAGCGTACTCGTTCTTGTACGAGCCCAACGCTGCGCCGGGTTTGTTGCGCTTTGGCAGCGGCGGCAGCAACGCCTCCGTCTCTGCGCGCGGGTTGGCGGCACCAGCCTTCGGGACGGCAGTGCTGTGGGCAGAAGTAGAGCGGGCAGAACCGAAGATCTCGGCTTCCACTAGGAGCGGAGGGATGGTAAGTGGACGTGTGGTGTGGACGGGACGGGAGGAAGAAAGGAAGAAGGAGTAGTGGCTTACTGCTGACGAGGAGTTTGAGGACGTTCTCGTACGTGCCGGGCGTCTTCCGAATCGTGTCGCGGATCGTGGCGATGAACTGCGCTTCGAGTCAGGCGCTGTTAGACCTGGAAAAGCGGAGCGGCGTGGAACATACGACGCTGTCGGGGCCAGTGTTTCTGACCCTCCGCGTTTTCGTCGTGGTCGTGGCCTTGGCTTGATGTCCCTGTGGGAGCGCGCGCTGCTGCTGGGCGTCCATGGTGGGCGTTGAGATCTCGTCAGCAGCTGCCGGGAAGTTGTGTCGAAAAGTGGTGGACGACGCGGATCAGGTGTCGGGAGGTTGGCGGAGGAGCGTTTGTTTTGATGCGCGCCGCCGCGGCCGTTGGCGGAGAAGCGCGTCGATGCTACTAGAAGCCAGCAACACGCGCCCGTGGAAGCAAAGATAACTGACATTTGGCAGTCACTGTGCATTTCGAGTGCGAAGAGTACCCTTGCATTCCGTGGGAGATGATTGTGCCTTATTGCTAAAGAGCATAAGTCAATAGCCAAACATAGACGTAGGATCTCGGCTTGTTCAAGAATATCTAGACGAATTTCAACTATCCACTCTAAGACCAAATAGCCTGTCCAAGAAAACCGTCTATCTGGAAACCTCTGCACTGCCTATTATCCAGGAGCTTCAACAATGGGCACATTCCCAGAAGAACAATAAATGAAATGAAAGCAGAAGTTCCCATCCCCCTATCAACCCTGAGTTTCCGGCTTGATGAGGCTCGGGTCCGGAAACTCCTCATCATCTTCGAGGTCAATCTGGCTCGCTGTTAGCTCAGCTCATAATCTGATTCTTCTGGCCCCAGATTTATTCACCAGCTCATCGTTCTGTGGTTGCTTGCCAGAGCGCTTTGTCGCCTTAGCACTCTCGCCCTTCTTGAAAGGATCCACAGGAACCTCACACAAGACGTCTTTCCAGTGCTGACAGGAACAATTTCCCTTCCATGTCATTTGGCAGATGCGCACCTTGCAGTAGCGGTCTGGGTCGGTCGAGTCACCTAAAACCAGTCATGAGCCGAATTGCTTTCGGAGGGTGGATCAAAGGCACTAACACTTCTTAGAAATCATGCGGTGCTTCATCGCCGCGTTCATGGCTTGCTCGGACGCTGGCTTGGCGGGCTTCTCTGTCGCTGGCGTCGCGGGCTCCTCGGATGCCGACAGACTGCCTTTGATAAGAAACTATGCGTTAGTCAAGCAGGCTTTCGATTTGGGGATTGAGATGTGTCACTTGCTCTTGATCCTCTTCGCCCCCACGGAGTCGGCCATGAAGGACCTGATATCACCCAGCGCAGCGCGCTTCTTCGACTGGTTGGGCTGGACAGCAGTGCCGTTGTCCTTGACGGAAGCAGGCGTATCGGTAGTAGCGACCTGCGTGAAAGGCGACGCGCGGAGGCTCTTCTGCGGGACAACCTTTTGCTTGGGGACAGCCCTCTTCTTGGTCTTGTTGGCTGGGCCGGCGTCGCTGAGGTGCGGATCCACTAAGAGGTGCAAAGTCAGTGCACTTTCGTCGAACGATCTGGAGGGGAGGGAGGCTTTACTGTCCGCTACGAGTTGCTCAACGCGGTCGTAGGATCCGGGGCACTTTTCGCCGATCTTCTTGAGCGTCCTTCGCAACTGCGGGCGCGGGAACGCACCGAAATCAGCGGTGCATCCGAACAGAATGGCTGTGGGTAAACTGGGTATGCATACCTCTTCGAAGAGCGCCTCGGTCTCGTCGCGCCTCACCTGTGCGAAGACGCGGCGAGTCTGAGAGTCCATCGTGGCGGTTGTTTCGAGTGGCGCCAGAGGTGGGGCGTGTCGTTGTTGTTTTTGTGGGTTGGGATAAGGACGCGTGCGCGCGCCTGCTGGATAGGGTGGACAGCACCATCACGGTGCTCGGCGGATCAAGGCGCCTCCATCAAGCACACGCCGGGATCAGTACACGATCGCACTCGTAAGGAAATGAGGAAAGCATGTAGACATAGATATTCTCACGTTTTACAGCTCTCTCACGATCATCAGTTTTCTTCGGCAGCACTTCAAGAACGCATCCCAACCGCCATCAGTGAGATTAATTCAATGGCAAGGCTATCACTAGAGATACAGTCAAACCTTTGACGTCCAATACCAAAGCTGCCTAACTACGACTGCTTCAAAAATGGCCAACCCAACCGGGTTTACTACCATGAGAACCCTCTTCTGGTGAGATCCAAATTGCGGACAGAACTACACGTTTCCGAGGGGATACCGAACTGAATCTGAAAGAAACCTCACCATCTTTGGTCGGCCAGCGGTGCTCGGACGAGTTTCGTAGCGAACGGCAGCTCGCCATCAAACGAGGCCGTCCTCGTCATCATCGTCTTCTTCCTCGCTGTCCTCGTCGGCGTCCCATTCACTGATGTCAGAATCATCTTCACTGGCGGTCTCCTCGCCGGGCTCGATCTTGATCTGCACCCCGCCCTCGTCCTCATCATCGAAGGCATCGCCACCGTCGTCGTCGTCGCCGTCGGGGCCGGAGTCGTCATCGTCCTCAACGAAGCCGTCGTCATGTCCGTCGGGAACGACGACCCACTTCCCGTCATTCGCCCGGACCCACCTCTCCACGCCGCGCTCCTTGCGCCGCTTCTCCCTCTCGAGCCACTGCTCGCCCTCCTCGCGGACGACCTTGGCGTCGGCATGAAGCTGCCTCACCTCGTTCGCCCTCTCCCTCTGCTGGTTGGCGGCGCGCCTCTGCATGACCTGCTGGATGGGGCTGGCCTGCTCGTACTCGGCGCGGGCGACGACGTCGTTGACGTGCGGCTCGTAGATCTGGTGCCTGCAGATGGCGCCGGGCGTCAGGTGGCACCGGCAGATGGTGCCGGTGGGTGAGACTGGATTCGCGAACCAGTCAGCCGTTCGGGGAGGTTGCGGTGGTCGCGGTCGGGCACTCACTCGCGACGACGTCGCCGGACGGCTTCTGGTGCACGTCCATCATCGTGTAGGGCATGGGCGGCGGCGTGCGGGGCATGGCCGGCAGCATGCGGCGCGGGCTCGGCGTCGTGTACGGCTGTGCAAGGCTCTCGGCAACTTTGTTGGGGGAGTCAGCTGTGTACCGTCACGCTTGTCTTGGGAGGTCGCGGATGGTGAGGCACTCACGCTCAGCCCGCTTCTTGGAAGGTCTCTCGATCAGAGTGAGGTCAGGATGGTGCGGGGCCTTCCTCTTCCTCGGGGCAGAAGGCTCGACGGCGAAGAGCTGTTGGTGCGGCGGCGTCTTGGGCGGCTCGCGAAGCTTGGAGCCGGAGCTCTGTGACTATGATGGTCAGCAACTGTGGCTTGCATGAGATGGAGTAGTGAGTGAGTGAGTGAGACTCACGCAGCTGGAGAAGCTCCTGTAATCGTCGCCATCCTGCTGCTTGCGGCGATTGCTGGAGAAGAGTTGCATGGCGGGCAGCTTGATCGCGCGTGCGCGTGCTACCAACGTATGGATGGAATGTGAGGAGTTGAAGAGAGAAAGAGAGCGAGCATGGTGTTGAGCAGGAGGATGCCAAATATATAGGCGTATGCACATGAGAGAGGCCCGATTCGGCACCTGATTCGTAAGGTCCGTTGCTCGGGCAATGCGGTATCATGCTCGAGGCGGTGCCTCTCACTTCGTGTCAGTCTTTGTCTGGCTCATATGCCTCATATGAAAGTGACATGGCAAGAGGGCAATATTTTCGGCAGCCACGAAAGCTAGGTGGAGACACTGGTTGAAGGCTGACCCAAGCATGAACACGCTATTGGTGGCATTGGTGATACCAGCTTGCCTTGGACAGGAGGTGAAGTAGGTTACATGGGCTGGGGCAGGCGCGTTGCTCGAAAGTACCTTCCTATCTCGGCACCTGGAGGACGTTGACTTTCCAAGCCCATTTATTGCAGACACATCACTGCACAGATCAAAATGAACTCTCATTCAGATCCTACGGCCAATACTTTTTTGCTTTCAGAGAACCCCTCATGGCGGTTGAGTTTCAACCAGTGAGATCCGGCTCCATACATGATCTCTGCGATTCAGAGGCCAGAAATATCTAGTGCAGCGACGAAACCTTGCTGCCACGGGCTTTGACCTTCTGGGCCATCTCCTCGAAAGCCATCTCACCAGCCTTCCGCTCTTCCTCTCGCCTCACTTCACAGAAACAATTGTAAGCAAATGCGAACTGAAATAGCAAGGGAGTGAACGTACCATCCTCGACGAGCTCCTTGAGGCGGTCGTACTCGCCCGGAAAGTCTCCGAAGAAGTCTTGGAGTTCGAAGCGGAGCTGTGATGGATCAACCGTCAGAATGAAAAGGTAGTCTTGTGCAATGAGGGAGATGTTATGTGTGGGCTTGTGTGGGTGAGAGAGTGCGTGGATGGGAGAGAGATGTTTGTTGGGACAGGTGAGCGAGTGAGAGGTGCGTGTCATCGTTTTTACAGCTCGCGGTCAGACGTACGGAACGGAGGCGCTGCCCCAGCTTCCTCTCGTAGAAAGCCTCAACGCGTTGTTGCTTGGTCTTGTCCATGGCGTGGCTGGCTGAATTTTGGATGATGTGCTGTTGAGTGTGGGGGTTGAAGCAGGAAGACAGGCGGTAGCGCGTGGGGTACACATTTTAGACCAACCCCAACAGGCAACCCACACAAGACAGGCAGGAGACACCGACTACCGTCACCCACCCGTACAGAGCAAAATCCAACACAGAGGCCATTATGTTTGAAAACGATCAACCATCTAATCGGGTATATCCGCACTCTACGATATCTACCTCCACCACCATCTACGCCGCCCGCCCGCCACTCAACCCCTCCACGACCCAATCCAGCCGCACCGCGCTCACGCCGCGCGCATAGCTCCGATTCGTAAACACGAACTCGGAAAACACAATCGCCTCGACCTTCTTCCCGAATAGCACGCTGCTGGGATGGATCTGCACCGTCTGGTTGCCCACCATCGTGCGATAACTGCCATCCGGCATCAACCTCGCCGTGTTGGGCGCGAAGCCCCTCAACAGCGACAGCAACACATTATTCGCCACGCCCTCCGTCACGGCCTCGGGCTCCCCGGCGGAGGACGACGACGAAGCGGCGTCGAACAAGCCGAGCTGGGCGCACAGCGCGCGCAGCTGCTTGCGGATGTCCATGACGTTCTGCATGGCGCGGTGCGAGACGAAGCGGCGCTCGCACCACGCCTTGCGGTCCGCGTGCTCGGCCGCGAACGCGCGCACCGCCGCGAGCAGCGTGAGGTGGTCGCCCTCGCGGCGGAACAGCTCGCGCCGCGCCAGCTCCGCCTCCTCGCGCCGCTCCTCGGTGACGACGTTGAGGAAGACGTTCTCGACGCTGAGCGCCGCGACCACGTCGATGACGTGCGCGACGACGCCGCCGCGCTCCTCCGACGCCGCCTCGACGATGCAGCGCCCGAGCGTCGGCGCGAGGGGGAGCTTGGCGATTTGCAGGCCGATGGGGCTGATGTCGCCCGTGTCGGTGAGGGCGCCGAGCTGGAAGAGGAGGAGGAGGGCTTTTTCGAGCGCTTCGCGGGGGGGCGGGTCGAGGAAGGGGAAGTTGAGGACGTCGTGCACGCCGCGGGCCTTCATTGTGAGCAGGGCGGCGCTTAGGTCGCAGCGCAGGATTTCGGGGGTGGTGTCCTTTTGTAGCGCGAGGTAGTCCTTTTCGGTGTAGAGACGGTAGCAGTTGCCTGCGGCTTCACGTCCGGCACGACCCTTGCGCTGGATGGATGCGGATTGCGAGATTGGCTTGACGAGGAGAGAGTCGAGGTTGAGTTGCGGTCTGAACTGCTTGATCTTCGACTTGCCGCTGTCGATAACGTGGCGTACGCCAGGAACGGTGACGGAAGTTTCGGCAATGTTGGTACTTAGAATGACTTTTCGTGTTCCTCGCGGAGCCGGCTGGAAGACGCGTTGCTGAAGGTTTTGAGGGAGTGCTGCGAAAAGAGGGAGAGTAAGAATTTTGGGGAGCTCAGGTCCTAAACCAGCTGCGTATTCGTTGACCAACTTCTCAAGAGCTTCAACAGTATCCTGGCCCGTCAAGAACACCAGAATGTCTCCCGGGAGTGGCTCCTTGTGATGCACCTGGAAAATGGTCTTGAGCGCAGCCTCAACAAAGTCCTGAGTTGGGTCTGGTAGGTAGTGGACCTTTACCGGGAACATGCGTCCTTCGATGTAGCATGCCGATATCGAGTCGTGGTGTTTCGTTGCCACCTCCGAATCTTTGGTACCATTGACGATTGCTTGAGTAGACTTTTGCGGCAGGGCATTCTGTTTGTCCTTCTTCTTCCCGTCTTTCAACGGCTTGGAAGCCGTCGTGCCATTGACCTCGCCAGCCTTCTCCTGAAGTGCCGGCGCCATCTTCCCTTCTGCCTCGTTAAATCCCTCATCGAAAAATTTGAGCAGCCTCTGTGTATCAGCCGTAGCACTCATGACCACGACCTTCAGCCTCCGCCCATTCCTATGCTTCTTCCAGTCTCCGCAAACAATCCGTCTCAGAAAACCCAACACCAAATCCACATTGACGCTTCTTTCGTGCACCTCATCCACGACGACAGACCCATACGCCTTCAACCACGGATCGCGCAGCAGCTCCTGCAACAGCATACCCTCCGTCAAGAATTTAACCCGCGTACTCGGCGACGTCGACACGTCGAAACGCACACTGTACCCGACCTTGCTCGCCGGCGACGACGCGCCCAGCGGCGTGCCCATCTCCTCGGCGACACGCCGCGCCAGCGAGATGGCGGCGACACGGCGCGGCTGGGTGATGGCGATCATGGCCTTCTCGCCCAGCCACGCCTCGGCGAGCAGGAACTGCGGCACCTGCGTGGACTTGCCCGAGCCCGTCTCGCCGACCAGGATCAGCACGTCCTTGGAGTCGCGCAGCGACGCGCGGATCTCGTCTTGGTGCGCCCAGATCGGGAGGGATTTGCGCACGGGGAGCAGCTGGTCGCGCTTCTTCGCGAGGGGCCCGAAGGAGCGCTTGTCGCTGCTGCCATTGAGGCCTTCGCGAACGTGTTTCTTGTGGGTGTGGGCGGAGGCGGCGTGTTCGTGTTTGCTGGGTTTCTTCGGGTCGTGGGAGGGTCGCGCGGCGCCGTTCGTGTGCGGTTTTTCGTCGCGGTCGCGCTTGCGCTTCTTGCCGGGGTTGAGGGGGTCGTTTTCGTGCTTGTGCGATGCCTTGGAGGGCTTTGGGGCGTTGCCGCCGTTCTCGAAGATGGTGCGCACGCGTTCGAGCATTTTGTGTGGGTGGAGTTGTCGGGGGTGAAGCTGCGGAGGTGAGAGGTGAAGGCCGCACCAGAAATTTTGACAGGGATCACGATCAGATTAGATTACCTACTTAGATCGGTCCATCCCCACACAACTTCTCGCCATCTACTATGAGTGCACATGACTAATTCTGGTGTCTCCATATGCCGCTCAAAGGCTGGGTACAGTAGCTTCTCAAAAAAAAAAAAAAGCGCATCGAATTTACCATAAACTCCTGCTTCTTAAGCGTGAGGCACGTCCGTAGGTTGGCAATCGAATACGATAAGGGAGTAAACTTCGTGATGAAATCAGACGAGTCTATGGATTCAGAATTCATATGGCTCTTTTCTACAGAGTTCACTATCTGCTGCTGACGGCGGATCGCCGGAGGTTCGCCCGTTCCACATCCGATATACTACTTCTTTGGCTTCCGTGGAGCACGTTCCAAGATATGCGCATGGAGGACCCGATACCCCAGTTCTCCCATCTCATCCGGGAGCTACGCCGTCTCGACCTTGCTTATCTTCATTTGCTCTCGTCATGTATTGCTGGAGATGACGATGTCGAAAAGAAGAATGCGGAGAGCCTCAACTTCGCCGTAAAAGCATGTGGAACGGGAAAGCCAATTCTTATCGCAGGTGGGCTAAAGCCTGATTCCGCCAGACAGCTCGTTACGGAAGAGTACCCGGACTATGATGTCGTGGCGGTGTTTGGTCGATACTTCCTCTCCACGCCGGATCTGGTTTACCGCATCAAGAGAAACATCGACCTTAATGCATACAACCGGCAAACATTCTACGGTGACGGAAAACGACCGCTGGAGCTGGGTTACACAGACTATCCGTACTCACAAGAGTTCCTGTCTGAGCAAGCCATCACGAGGATCGAGTGCGATGTGTAAAAAAGGGTTCTAACGATGTGTGTGGTACTACCTAGACGTGAGAATGAAATTCGGCCGGCCGTAAAAAGAGAAAATGACACCTGGAACGCGACCAAAATTTGTTTGCAAGTTGATTGGTGCTGCTTCAGCATCCCAGCATCTGCACGTGCAGGGATGTGGCAAGCTGACTACATTCCCCGCCATGAAACACTTCAGCCTCGCCTCCTCGTAAGATCATACCATCTCCACCTGCCTGTCACAACTCCAGACATTTGCACAAGATCAGCTTCATCGTGACACAATCTTTCGCCAAGGGAGAGAAGAAGGCTCAGCCGTGCGTGCCTCCACCGCAAGCTGTTAGCAACGAGATTCCGAAACCGCCATCGGAGAGGACCGGGCGATATACTCGTGGCCATTGTCACAACCCTTGTGATCGAAGACCTAGGCTATCTTACATTGTTCGTTCATTCCCTTCCTTCATCCGATGCTTCGCTGACTATTAGCCAATACTCCCAGCCTCATGTCCGCGGTAGAGCGAAACGGGACCGAGTGGCGCAAGGACCAGCCCGATACCAATCCCCAGCATCATACCAAAGATGAGAGTACGGACACTGGCCATGGAGATACGCAAAATTCGGTCCATGAATTGTGGTGCATATGCGATATTGAGAACTGTCTTGGGAATGCATGCAAGTTTGGTTTGAATCAAGAGCTGCCCTTCCAGAAATGCAAGACTCTTGGGCATGGAGGATTTGGTCTGGTAAAGAAAGTCAGAATGAAAAGTACAGCAGAGCTGTTGGTATTGAAAGAGATCGGGTGGTACTCGAACCGAGCCAGGTTGCGGGACATTCAGAAGGAGGTCCGCATTCACCGTCGACTAAAACAACATCACATAACTACAGTCAGAGGAAGTTATACCCGAGGCAACAGTTTCTACGGTATTCTCATCGAGCCCGTTGCGGACTACGATCTCGGGGTCTTTCTTGGTGAGGTCGATGAAAAGCGAAAGCTGAATCAGCCAGCGACTGAAGATTATGCGTTGTTGATGGATTCCTTTGGCTGTCTCAGTTCCGGCTTGGCGTATCTCCACGAACAGAAAGTCAAGCATAAAGACATCAAGCCAGGAAACATATTGATATACAAGAGAACTGTACTCCTTACGGACTTTGGCCTATCCACGGACTTTTCCGAGAGCGGAATTAGTACCAGCGACGGACCCACAGGCTTCTCTCTTGAGGTAAAGGGCTCTTTTCTTAAAGTATCTTCTATCTCTATATGTTTTGATGGCTTATCATACGTGCAATGTAGTGGGAAGCTCCAGAAATCTTCCACGATGAACTCTCTCACAATACTTCGGCCGACGTTTTCTCTCTTGGTTGCGTCTTTGCGGCAATTTTCATGGTACTTGAAGGGAGTTCACTACAAGAATTCTTGGAGGTGCTGAACATGGATGCCAAACTGCGGAAGAAGAATGTTGAGCTACGGAGGAAGAATGCCGCATCTATTCGCGCCGACGCTGAACACGATATCAGCATGGAAAACCCGAACATGCACAAAAAGATTGATAACCTTGATGTCCACTACCCAAATCCAAAACGGGGGCTGCTCGATCTCGTGAAGAGAATGCTCTCCTCTAACCCACGCGAGAGACCGTCAGCCTATTCAATAAACCAAAATGCAAGGGCTATACCTAGGACTGAAGAACCGGGCGCAAAGCCATTCTGCGGTCGATGCTGCCTCGTTCCCACTACGGGGACAAAGGGGCCAATCATCAACTTTAAGGATGCCGTTGGCCGGAAGTTTCCCTTTCGTTGGCATGATTGTCATACACGGAAAGTAAGTCAAGTTCGAACATCAGACCTTGCGTTCTGGTTTCCGAATAAGATACTAACAACTACCGGTATCGAAGGGAATGGAAGAGCTCATCAGAGTAGTCTTCAAGAACGTTGACGCCAAGACAAAACACGACGTGGATGCTGGTCGCTACGACCTTATTGGTCCAGATGGAAAAACCATATTCCCTCAGGACTGGGAGACCGTCGTTATGCCAGACTGGGAAATCACGATGACAATGCGGCCAACAACTCCCACGATACAACCGCCAAACTCAGCACCACAGCCACCATATCCAATGACACAACCGCCACATTCAATGACACAGCCATCATTTCAACAATACTATCCTCCACATTCAATGACAACACCACCACATCTACCGAAGCAATCACCATATGCACCGATGCCACCACCATATCCAATGACACAACCAGCATTTGCACAAAGTCCTCCACGGCCTCCTTCGCCTAGACCACCAATCTATACAGGGCTTCCAGTAAGTAATTTCATACAATCGAAGTCGCTTCAGCCTCGATTCAACTAATTCTAGCCCCCGATTGCTTCGACAGCAGGTAATCAATACCTGGCTAACATATCATCGGATAGGTGCCATTCAAGGACCCGCTCTACTATACATACCCACGTTGAAACGACTAGGGTCCTAAGCAGAGGGAGAATAATGGAGTGACCAGCTGGCCTTCCGAGTTTTCACGATACCCCAACTGTACATAACGCTCTTTAGAACCTCTCATTTGCTCAGTCAATTTTCAGAACGGAATCTAAAATTTAACATGGTGTGAATTGCGAAATTGTTCCAGATCGCAGAACGGTTTGATCTACCGGACGCATCCGGGCATTCCTGATTGCACGTGCACGAAAAAGACGGATCAAAAAGCAAAAACGAGGATAGGAGGCAGAGGCCACAAGACAAGTGCTGGATTTTCACATTAGACCCATGTGGAATGAGATTTCTCAACTTCAAAATTGACCGAGGTCAAAAGCGCAATCACAGAACGAATCCGAGCCGAGCACACGGGACACCAAAGCCGGCACAGCTCCGCGCTCCTCCAGCCAATCGTCCATTCAAACAGCCTCACCGCAAGAACAGCCCACATCCACCCCAGCCACTAACACGCGCTCCCCCCACTCGCAAACGCCTTCAGATACCTCGCCCAGAGCGTCGCATCCGGCCAAACCTGATAATCGCCATCGTCCGTAAACCACAGCGTCCGCACGCCCGTATCGCCCTTGAACCCGTCCACCAACGCCCCCACATCCCCGCACGCCATCCCCCTCGCCACCCCGTGCAGCATCACCGCCAGCTTCCCGTCGTCCACGTCCAGCCCCCAGATCAACCCGTTCACCGCATCTTTGTCGGTCGTCCACGTCGCGTACGCCGCCTCGTACACCAGCGACAGGTCCGGCACGGCGGCGCCGTCGGTCGCGTTGTACAGGTAGGCGCGCGCGGCGGGCGGGTAGCCCGGGTTGGTCACGACGAAGGGGGTGGTGCTCAGCCCGGAGGAGGCGAAGGTGCGCGCGTATTTGGTGAGGGTCTGCATGTAGGTTATCTTCGCGGCGGCGGCGTCGCCGGGGGCTTCGTCGAAGAATATGCCGTCGACGGAGAGGGCGGTGTTCTTGGCGGCGGCGGGCCAGCTGGGATGCGTGTGTTAGTCGGTGGATGGCGCGGTTGCCGTATATGTGTGGGAGAGGAGGGGGGTTGGGGGCGTAAGTGTGTACCTTGCGTATTTGGCGACTTCGGCCTTGACGGCGGGTAGCGCTTTGTTGGTGTAGTTCACGGCGACGTAGCCGACGAGCCGCACGTTTTTGAAGGTCCGCAGCTTGAGGATCTCGCGTTGGTAGTTCGTGTCGGGGAGGGCGCCCGTGCCGGGGCCGCTCTCTGGGTTGACTATGACGTTGTATTTGACGTTGGGGTAGTTTTTGATTCTGTCGGATTGTAAGGGGGGGCATTCTTTATTGGGAGGCCGCTTCGGTGATGCTCACTGGGTGTAGAGAGGCTGCCAGGTGGTCGCAGTCTCCGGGTAGATGTAGGCCGGAACGAGTGCGGCGGCGGCGACGTTCACCTGGGCGTCGACGAGCTGCGCGCCCAAAGCGAACAGACAGAGTGCACGCTTCAACATGGTTGCAAATGCGTCTGGGATCCAAGAAAATGTTGGCTGGGGCTGAAAATACTTGGGGTGTCGAAGGGTGCGATTATATATACCTTGACACCCCCGAAAGCCGGAGGAGCCGCACCTTGTATTACAGATGTATATTGCTGGCGCTCCAGACTACTTCTGGGCCCGTAGCCGAGCCGTGTAACCCATGTATACGAGGCGAAGGTCCCTTGAATAGGTGGAAACGGTTAGGCGCTCCACCACTGTTTCCTTAGTGTGGGGGCTGAATCGGCCAGCCTCGTTCCACCGTCTTACCGAATGCGGCAGTTCGGCTTGTTGGATGCGGGGCTCTTCGCCCGCTCTCGCCTGATGCTGACGAAACCCGGTCTCCGTGGAGAAGAGAGATCTCAACTTAGTGTTACCCAAGATCTCTGCCACAATACTTGTGTTACTCGCCGACAAAGATCCTTCACACAATGATGTCAGACATCTGTTGACACCTGCCGTAACGGACAATGTATGACGTATGACCAACGGCTGCAGTGACGAAATGGCGTCACGCAATAAGAATTATATCAATGGCTTGAGTCCAGATCCCGAGTTTTGTAGATGCTTTTCGCGATCGCGTCGTCGGGTAGGACTTTCGTTTGTTTTTTTTCGGCCTGCAACATTGCGCCTGCGATCACCATCACCCAATCCATCCTGTCCATTCGCATGACTTCACCAGCCAGCATACAGCTCTCAAGCTCTTAATTTCGGTATCCGATAATCGGATTTCCCACTTCTTGCCGTGGAAGGAAGTGTTTTCTTTGCAGGTACATCTCAGCACTTCGAGTTGCAGCTGAAATACTGTGCCACCTCCGTGTTGTCAGAAGAATTTTTATTTTTCGAATCTGCGTTCAAAACGATTGGCTGCCAACGCTCTGTTCAGCAGCGTGAGGGCGGCTACTTTTTCCCTTTGAAACTCCACGGCGCTTAACGTCGTTTCTGTGACGACTTCTCTTACGAGATCGCTCGCAATCCAAAAAGCGGATTGCATTTCAGATCAAAACCTACCCGCGGCCGCATCCCTTCGTTTTTGTAACTTCACATCACACCGTCCTCTCAGCGAACTCGACCGTCTCTTTCAACCCGTCGCGAAATGGAGGCTTCCCGAGAGATCAATTCACCCAGCATGCCCTTAGAACCACACCTGTGTAACGACGACGAAACGGACAGCGACCAACCGGCCACGGATACGATCCCAACTGACTTCCCCGACTGGTGCATTCGAACAATTCCCACGATACGCTTACGCGGCGACGACGCAACAAGGATCTGCCCCGCCTGTCGCGAGAAGTTGGCCGCGTTCATCCCAAGCGACCAGTGGACCCTGTCAGACACGACTCTTTTGGGCACCGCCCATGTGGATGGCAAATCAGAATCCACCTGTCCCATGTGCCTGATGATGTCGGTCTTCGGCCGCGGCGACTGGGCCACCGTGAGCGTGCTTGACCTGCGCTGCTCCCGACCCAACGAAGACTTCGTCATGCCCGGAGCGTACATGCGGAAGAAAGGTTACGGACGGGGGCTTCGAGGACGCCGGTACGATGATGGCGTCGGCTTTGGGGAAAGTGGGCAGTGCATGGCGGCTGTTGAGCCGAGGAAGATCGATTTTGAGAGCTTGAAGGCGAAGCTGGCTTTGTGCTTGGAGAAGCACGAAAGCTGCTGCGGTAACGACGGCGGTGATGTGGTCCCGGGGATGCACGTCATCGACTGCAGAACTCGGAAGATTGAGCCGATCAGACAGCAGGAAGCGTACGTGGCACTCAGCTACGTGTGGGGCCAGGCTGCGAGTCCCGAAGCGCATTCTGGAATACCGCTTGTGCGACTACCGTCTACGGTGGAACGAACCATCGAAGACGCAATGGTGGTTACTTTGAGCATGGGCTACACGCATCTCTGGGTTGACAAGTACTGCATCGACCAGGCAGACGTCGACGGTAAGCAAGACCAGATCCGACGCATGGACTCCATCTACAACAATTCTGCTTTCACAATCGTTGCGGCCGCGGGAGACGGCGGCGACTACGGACTTCCCGGAGTAGAAACACGGCTCGGAACACGACCGCGCATTCCACGGATGCATTGCAGAATTGGCAATATTCTGGTCTGCTGCCAATCGGCCTTTGCTAACAACAGCGAAATCGGTATGGAGCGGTATCGCTATCCGCAAAACGAGCTGGTTGCAAAGTCGAGGTGGAACACAAGAGGGTGGACTTACCAAGAGGGCCTGCTTTCGAGGAGAAGTCTCGTTTTCACGGACGAACAGGTTTCGTTTGCGTGCCGGCTTGTGGCTGTCGACGCAGGCTCGGAATCGCGGACGTCGTTGGATATGCCCCGCTCCAAATATTCGAGTTATCTCGACCCTGTGGTTTGTTCCGGAACTGGCGACTCTCCCGACACCATCATGGCGCGGATAGACTTGTACTCACTGCGGTCGTTGACATGGTCCAGTGATGCCCTCAACGGGTTTTCTGGAATCCTGAGGGCCTTTCGAAAGATGGACCCACCCGTTCATCACCTTTGGGGCGTTCCCATTCTCCATAAGCCAGAGTTGGAAACATACGAGTCCTCGAACCATAACGTGCGGCTCCATTCTTTCTTGTCATCCTTGTCGTGGCTCGGCAATGGCAGACTCGAACGCCGTCCCGACTTTCCCACCTGGTCCTGGACCGGCTGGGGCGGGCCACTGTTCCATCCACGCTGGGATCCCGAGGGTTTCACGGTCAACTACAACCTGGTGAAAGACAACCCTTTCCGCATGCGGGTGGAGCTGGTAGATGGAACCGTACTCGCTTGGAAAGATCTTCACGACCGGAATTACCTGGCGAATGACCCGGACAAACTGTCCCGGTACCTGTTGCTGGATGCCTGGATCTTAGAAGTGAGAGTTCAGTGGCTCCCTATGAAGGGGCGTCGTCGGGCGGGGGAATACGCACTACATGCCAGTATCGCGGATGGGGGCGACCAACTACGAGAACCCGTAGAGTTGGAGTGGTCCTGCGATGAATTGGAAAATACCGTCAAGAGCGCAGGTTCGGAAGGTGTGGTATGTACAAGCGCCGTTATAGGCCCGCTTGGTCAGCTTGACCCCAGAAGTTTGGTGCTTGAGTCCGTCAGAGATGTTGCTGGCGGCTCGCACTTTGAGCGCCGGGGTATCCTTGACCTTCATCGTCTTCTTTCCCTGAAGAGCCATCGCAATGATGATACTCAAGGAATGTTTTCACGGCGTCTGATCAGATTGGGGTAGCTGGCTGTTTGAGCGCAATCGTTACAACTTGCCTTCGCTGTGCGCTATATCTGAGCGGGCAGAGCCACGGTAACAAGCTGTAGACAAGAAGGATCAAGTTTCAATAACATGTTTTCCAGTTGGCGTGGGTCTTGTACAAGCTTTCTCATCGCACGTGGCTCACATCGACCTTGCAAACATTCCCAAAGCGCTATCATCTACGCAGATTGCAGTAGCTCCTTCAAGGCAGCTTTCGTAGCCGCACCATCCCTCAAGAACTGCCGCATCATATCCGTCATCTTATCATGCGCCGCATGATCATTGAAAAGATCCGTCCGGAACGCCGCCTCATCGTTGACATACGACCTGACCTTCGCGGCCCCATCCTCCTTCGCAACTGCAGAGCCGTCAGCCCTCACTCTCTCACAAAAACCAAAAGAACCGCGACGGGCAGCGCACTCACCCTTCTCCCTGACAAGCACCGGCTTCATCTCCACCACCGCCTCCTTCAACTCCTGCAACAACCCCACATTAATCGTCATCAGATCCAGTCCACACAACTCCGCGCACTCCCCCACGCTCCGCATGCTCGCCCCCATCACCTCCGTCGCGACCCCGTTCGCCCGATACCACTCCCAAACCGCCTTGCACATCACGACCCCGGGATCCTTCGCCCCCGAGTAGTCCACCCCCGGCGCGTTCGCGTGCCACCAATCCAGCGTCCGCCCGACGAACGGGCTCACCAGCGTCGCCCCCACCTCTGCCGCCCGCACGCCCTGCGGCGAGAGGTTGAACAGCAGCGTCATGTTGCACCGGATGCCCTCCCGCTCGAGCGCCTCGCACGCGAGGAACCCCTCCCACGTCGACGCGATCTTGACGAGGACGCGGTCGCGCGGGACGCCGCGCGCGGCGTAGGCGGCGATGATGCGCCGCGCGTAGGCGATGGTGGCGGCGGCGCAGAAGGAGTGCGTGGGGTCGACTTCGGTCGAGACGCGGCCGGGCACGTGGCGCAGGATCTCGCAGCCGAACGAGACGAGGAGGTGCAGGAGGGCCTCGTCGACTTGGGCGGACGGGTCGGAGGGGGTGGTGGTGCGGGCGTGGGCGACGGCGGAGGCGAGGAGGTGCGCGTATTCGGGTTGGCGGCTGGCGGTGAGGATGTGCGAGGGGTTGGTCGTGGCGTCGCGGGACTTGTAGAGGGAGAGGACGTTGAAGTCGCCCGTGTCGGCGACGATGGTGGTGTGGGCGCGGAGTTGGTCGAGGGATGAGGTGGTGGGGGGCATGGTGGGCGGTTGTTCTTTTGTTCTTTTTTGGGTAGGGGTTGTTTTTGTCTGGCTTTTTTTTTTTTTTCTGGGCTCGGCCTGTTTGGTCTGATGGAGGAAGTCGACTGTCTTTTGCGGAGTAGTGCGAATATATATTGCTACTGCCGCACCCAATTGCGTGATCCTCTCCGGAGCCGTATAGGCCGGTGGAAGTCGTGGCCGCATTTCTTCGGCGCCGGAAATGCCGGTCGATGTCGTGATGGGCAAACCACCCCGCACAAACCTCGATATCTCTCGTCCGACTCTACATTCTGCCCGCCGACACTGTCTCACATGCTCGATGGAGCCGACGATTATGCCTGCCACAACCGCCCCGGCCCCGGTTGAGCCGGACGCCTCTCCGGCCAAGACTTTCAAGGCGTGTCGACACTGCCGCCGGTTGAAGATGCGCTGTGAGGGGAACGGACTTCCGCCCTGTCAGAGATGCGCATCTTCCAGAGTCGAATGCGTCTATGATGCCGTTGAGTCTTCCAAGAAACGAAAACGTGCCGAAGAAGATGATCTGCGAGAGGAGCTCCGGACACTGCGGCGTCACGTTGCTTCGTTGAGTGAAGCACGCGTCAGACCTACAACTTGCTCTTCCCAGACAGCCATAGATGTCTATACTTCCGACACTCCTGAAAGATCGGATCTCGAGTCAAGTTCGAGGGAGGAGAGTGAACTGTCTCCTGAACAGCTTAGCGCTCCCGTCAGTACGGTGCATGATTTGGCTCCGGCGTGCACCCCCAAGGCACCGGCGAGGAATGCTCAGCTAGTTCAATCAGGCATGCAGCCATCGGCGTTGTCTATTAATGGCGAGGTGGTAGTTTCGGGGCAGGTTGAAGATGTGCTGACTAAATTCTCGATAAACGAGGATCAAGCTCGTCGCCTTTTCAATGTGTTCGTAGTCCGTTCCTGTGTGAACTTCGTGCGGATTTCCCAATACTGACAAGCAGTAGATACATGACAGGAAGCAATCCTTATCTTCCTCTCTTCGAGCCGACCTTGGACACATTCGATCGGATTCGCCGGTCCTCATCTTTTCTACTCGCGTCAATCCTCTCAATTGCGAGCAGAACCGAGGAAGGGATGGAGGACTTATCGAGGCTCTTGACTGAAGAAGCAAACCTGCTGGCTGGAGAGAGTCTTTTCGACAATTCGGCGAAGCTCGAAACATCCCAGGCCCTGCTGATCCTGGCCGCATGGTCGGAAAAGTCGTGGTTTGCCTTGAGTCACGCCGTCAACGTGGCTTTGGATCTCGGCATCGACAATGCGCTGCACAGACTTACTGAAAAGGAAACTCTACCAGTCACGGAGCAGCATAAGCTGAGCCGGGAGACGCGGACTTGGCTGATCATCTATCATTTGGAACGCGAGATTGCATTCGGCACGGCTCGGAAGTCTCGTTTGGCCCGAGTTGAGGAAGAAAGGCTGCGTGTATTCCGTAATGATGTTCGTTCATGTCATTTGGATCTCCGGTTCCTGTCTATCATTGATCTCGTGCAGCTACGTGGTAAGTGTCTGAATACCTCCAAAAGTCTGTTGCTCACGTATCAGCAGAGAGGTGGCAGAAAATCATTGAAGACTACACGAATATCGCGGCAGATGCGATGGCTCTCGTGAAAGACGCCAAAGAGTCATTCCATACCTGGGAAATGTACTGGGACCAACACCATGAGGGTGAGGATCGGAACTTTCGAGCATCATTCAGTCTCCCACCACGTCTGACATGTGCCACAGAATACGGATACGACGTGGCTTCCTTTCAACGAGTCAGCTTGACTGTCCAAAAGAACTATGCTACAATACTCGTCTACTGCGCTGTCCTCAGCGAACTGCAAAGACAAAGACCCGGAGGTGGCCGTCTCGTCCAAGATGCATTTCACCAACTAAGCCGAGAGACACTCGTATCAGTTACCGACCATCTTCAATTCATCACGAACACGGGCTCGTTTAAATGGCAACTGAAATTTTCACCAACGTACTCCGCGCTGACCATAGCCTTTTCCGGTAAGCAGATCTATGTCCGCGGGCCGCAAATGTACTGACAATCTCGCAGCGGCTCTAGCACTCACCCTCGCGAAGACCCACCCCACCGTCGCACGCGAGAAATCCCTTGTCAGCGTATCTCAGAAGATATCAAGACTGCTTGCGGAGTACCCGAACCAGAAGTTCCATCTGATGGTCGAATCTTTCTCGAAAAGAACGACGAAGACATCCTCTCAACGTCAAACTGAAAGATCCACCACCACCACCGACGGGACAGCATTACCCACACTGGCGCCGGCGCAGGCAAACGGCGGAAATGTCACCGAGACAGCCGATACCGCCACGCTCAATCTTCACAACGGCCCGTACACGGACGGCCAGCCAGGCGCAACTGCCAGCGAGTTTGCCAACACCGGTCTCTTCAGTCCCCCAGACACTCTTCCTCGGGACAAAGAGCTGGAGACCATCCTCGGCCTGCCGGCCGAGAGCTGGTTCCTCGATCCCTTCTCCATCGAAGGATTCAACTTCGGTGGGCCGTGAAATTGCAGCCGAGCGGCGCGACGAGGAACGGCGGTTGCTTTTGCGCCATCTAATATAAGCGCGGTTCCGGATCTGGTTCGATTTCGCGATGGATGGGGGATCCTTTTGTTCGTCGTTCTCGTGGCCGGTGCGGCTGGAGCGAGGTGGTAGAGACGGCCGGCTGAGACCTTTCCTGTCTGGCCACGTAATAGCGCTGGCCCTTTTACACTGGGATAAAACCGTGCATACTGCTGTTTTCTGCATTTTCCCCGTGCTGCTTGGTCCTGGAGATGGTAGTAGGCGGGAGCGTGTCTGGTGTCGTCTGTTCGAGAAGATGCAGATAACTGCGGTCACAATGATCAAGTAACATGACATATAGCCATTCTATGAAGCAATGGGAACACTTTAAAGACTGGCTCTGCTCGCTCACTGCGCGTGTGCTCCTGGAATGGTGGAGAAGATGGACAGTGGCCGACTTCTGCTCGGTCTCATAGCTGCACGACACCCCAGGCCTGCAAGGACCGCGGAATCACCGCGCAGGCATCGCTGGGTAGCAACGTAGCAGTATTAAGCTTGTCCACGCTTTCCTGATCTTGCGTTACGTCAACGCTGCTTGTGCGATGATCCTTCATGCTCGTCAGCCAACCCCTTTCCCCGCAACGGTCTGCTTATGGCTTGTATGTTGCTGGCTCTTCTTCGCACGCCGCATCAGCAGCGATACGGTATATAGGAAGTGCCCGCAGTGCTTCTTCCACAACACCTCCATCAGCTCTTCTAAAGAGCTCAATATCTTCGATGGTCTAGTGGTGATGATTTCCGCTTGTCAAAGCATCTATTCTTGCAAGCGCGGGAGACCGGGGTTCGGTAAGATTCACTGTTCGAATCCTCTTCAAAGCTCCATCTAACAGCGAACGCAGATTCCCCGTCGGAGAGAATAACTTTTTTTTTTTGCCGAACTAATTAATAGAGTTACGGCCCGTGCACCCTTATCTTCGCTGCAACACGACCTATGCGACCCGGCTACCCGCCCACCTACCGCCTCCCAGTCGCCGCCCCGTCGCCCAGTCGCTCGAAACTTCGGGCGTTATTGCGCGGACCAGTTATACGGTTCGTTTCGCCTTCGGCGAAACGAACCTTGTAACTGGTCCGGAGACCGGGGTTCGATTCCCCGTCGGAGAGTCCAGTCTTTTTGCTCTGTGGATGGTTGCGTGGATGGTTGTGTGGTTGGTTGTTGTGTGGTTGGGCGTTGGGAATGGGCACGGGGTGGTGGAGCACACTTTTGCGCAAATGACCAAGGGAGACGTTGCCGAAGGTTTCTTCCCCTCTCGGAAATAATCTTTTTAACCTTTGCTACTGTGGGGCTGTGCCGGGCTTGCATGTCGCACCCCTTGTTATCTTTAACATCTCTGCAGCTTGGCGGCGGGGGCAACAGAGGCGGATGTCGCCACCACACCTCCCAGGAACATCTAACACGCTACGAGGCACTGAATTCCCATGTAATCGCTGTCTTTTCCCCTCCTTCTTGAGGTAAAAAGTGCTATGGCGGGAAGTCTAGCTGTGGGATCTTGAGCTTCCGTCAGTTCGTCGCAAAATCGTACAGAGAGCTCGCAGTACCGACACGCGACTGTAAATAAGCGACTTAATTCCGTGTAGCGACCTTTGAACACTTTAACGATAAAAGGTTGTGGGGCCGTAAGAAACCGCGCGAGGTGGCCGCGGACCGCCGGTAAGCTCTTCTCGGCACAAATTCATCTTGCCTTCCAGCTACTCTCCGTCTATCTTCTCAGTCGGCGCAAACTACCGACATGTCCGCCGGTACGACAGCATGCCTTCCTACGTGGGCAGTTGAAGCAGATATCCCGACGTAGGTATAAGAATTTTAAACCCGTACAAATACGTGCGGATATAGGATTCCACAACCCACGTAATTTGCAATCCGCTGTGGCACGATTGTACCAAGGTCTCTTAGTGATTCATCTCTAGTCCAATCGAAACGAAACATGGAGAGGGGTAAGTTCTTCAGTAGAGACTCGCATCCAAACAGGCGCCGTGACACTGCGCTGGAGTGACTAAAGGTAGCAAGAGTCGCTGAGTTGAACGAGTATTCATTTTGGATGTTGCAGAAGGCAGAAGTGCTACAACTTCACTGATTTTCGGAAAAGGTCGCTCATTTCAGCTTCACAAATTGCAGGTTGCAAAAGAAACAGAATGAATCCATTTGGTCATCGAATCATATACAAAGAAGGAGTCCAATCTCGTAGATGGCCGCTCATCGTCATCGATGACGGTGCCTGAATGCAAAGGAAAGCGGGCTCGTCATAGATTTGTTACGAAGTGAAACGTAACTCAGTAATAGTACGTATATCATCCGACGGTTCGTAGTGGCACGTTATTCAGGTGCATCGCCCTCGTCGTCGTTGTATCTACCTCTCTATTGGTCATAGAAGGCAGAGTTTCCGCCATCCTCAGTCGTATCGGTTGAGTGCATGGTCGGGGAAGGATGAAGATTCGCCGAGGCACTGGAAGCTGCTGGAGATGACGGGTCTCGCTGCAAGACGGTAAGGAAGTTTTGGCGCAGGGTGTCGGTCCAGCCGGGAGCGACATGCCCAAAATCAAGGGACTTGACATTGTGTTCCACAGTGTATGGTTTCGCATAATTGAGGCGAGACATGGCATCCATCTTGGCTTGTGCTGGATCCATGGCAATGACCGGGATTGCATGCAGCATCTCCCCGTAAGGGTCCTCCCATTCAGGCACTTGCGGTTGGGAGTCAGTGTACACGACGGAATGTTCCGCCTTATCCACTCCTGGTTTTGCTACTCCTTGCCTGTTGTACGTCTGGATTGACCTGTAGATTGACCGGGATCAGCCGAAGACTCCTGGGACTACAAAGGGTTTACTCACAGGCAGGTACAGCAGTCTCGGCCTTCCCGGATAACCACAAACCAACGGATTTTGTTGTAAATTGGCTCATTAAATGCTCCCGTCACAAAGGTGGCACCTGCGTGTGGATTCCCGGCCGGTTCTGGCCAGAGAACTTTGAATACCTTGCCGACTCTGTAGAATTCCCTTCCTGGGTAGTGCCTTACATATCCTACAGTCTTGCTGTTAGTGTTGTTCGATGGATGCTCCCATTGTACTCACGTGGGTCAAGCCTTTCGGCATCGCCTGCACGTCCGCGCACCCTTTTGTGGGCCCTGATTCCAGACTGCAGAGCTCGGGGCTCGGTAATCTGCTCTGCCGTCCCATCCTCGACCCTTGTCAAAACGTACTGAGAATTGTCGTTCTGCTCGGGGTACATGGGCACGCGCCCGTGGTTTTGGTAGACATAACAATTATCGGCAGGATCGAAGTAGTAGTAGTCCCGCCGACTGGAGTCATATTGCCATCCGGAGGGTTGCTGCATAGCTTGGCCAGGATCGGTTCGGACGGACGGAGAAGGCGTATTCGCGCCAGCTGGCGCGCGCTTATGAATCCAATGCGGCTCTGCTGGACAGCTGTAGTCTGGAGAGCGACATGGTGGGGGAGAGTGATGGGTTGGTTATGCAGATCAGCATGCCGCAGGTTGCATTGCAGCAGAGAGTGGGATGATTGGTCAGACAACGCCTATCGAGCGGGGTGCGAAGGCAGACAGCTTCGCTTCAGCTTCGCAGCCACGGGGGTCATCACATGGTCGCACAGTGACAGCACAGACATGGGAAAGTGGTACCACATCGTTCCTAGGGTGTAGGCCCACCCGGGCCGTGCCGCTGATTACGGTTACACGCAAGCCATCGGCCTGAAATATGCACGTAGCCCGTTCCGGCTGAAACACTCCCCTCGCTCAACTCTCCAGCTCGTTTCTTCAGCGGCGGTGGCGCCGCTGGATCGCCAACACGCGTCCGAGATACGCGTTGTCTTGTCAGCAGCCATATTGCAATGTCCCGGGATTGCAATAATGCCCGAGTAGAGGGAACGGGCCGGCCTATTGGGTGAGCTGCCTTATAGCTGTCGCTTCCCGGCGCTAAGTTTCCTATGCGCCAGGCCTTGCGACGCAGACGTGTTTGAGTCAGACGACGTACCGCAGACTTCACCGCCGGAAATGATAGACCAGCGCATCGAAACCGTCTCGGAAAACATTGGAATGCTAATATATGAACGGAATGCGCCCTGCCCGGCGGACACAACGTCAAATTCTCATGAGCCCAACAACCCCGGGACACCCCAGATATCAAAGGCCGGAGGGCAATTGCAAAGCCAAGCCGTTGCGCAGAATCAGCGGAGAAGTGCGGCAATGGCGAACGATGACTACGACAATCTGTACAAGCGACATTTTGATTTGCAGGGACGGCGAGGAAATGTTATCGACACTCGGTTCGACCTCATTGGACAGCGCTCGGCGTTACAAGATAACATCTCTACGTTTCAGCAGGCACAGGAGGAATTGCTGGTTCAAGTCAAGAGTCTTCCAACGGCTGATGCGGCACTTCATTCAGCAATAAGTAGCATCCAGCGCTCGCAAGTTAGCCTCTCACAGGAGCTGGGACAAACCCAGGCACTGGAAAAACGACTTAACAAGCTTGAATACGAATTTGGTAAAGAAGAGAACGAGTTCTTTGGAGACCTCCGAGCTGCTCTTCCATCAATAGTTAAGACGGCACAAGCACCTACTACTCCCCATCCACCAGCAGCCACGAGCGAGGGTTTGGATGATATAAGAAAGACAACACTACAGGCTTTCTATGACAAGAGCTCGGATGTCCCGATCCTCGAGGAGCGACTTGCAGAACTTGACCATACCTTTGATTTCGAGCGCGGTCAGAGGGAGACGAGGGCCAACCTTGGGCAGCCGATCCTTCCTCCCGACCTTGAGTTCTACACCCAGTATCATCAGGACAAGGAGCTACTGCAGGGCGAACTGGCTCAGACTAGGAGCGAGATGAACCGGCTCCAGGCCGAGTGCGTCCAGCTCGGGCTGATACCTCCGCCTCCGGCACCCCCAACCATCAACGATGACATGGCAGTCACATCCGAGCAGAGACCACGAAAAGCTCGATCCTGGATGCACTCTTCAGAGTCCGGGAAACACCTGGAGCATTCTTTCTTCTCGGATGGCCACCAAATGCCCAAGCTACCTATGCCGGCACTGCCCAACTTTGCCAATCCCAGAGACAGGATCAATCGATGGATCGCAGAATCTCGGGATACTGCCGAGCCCCCTGAAGCTTCCGGAAGTGGGAACAGCTCAAACGATCAACATGCGCAGAGTGATTCGAGCTCTGGGGCCAATAACAACCCCCCTTCGGGCGTTGCATCCCCGCCGCCGGCATCTCTCCGCTCCTGGGAAGATATCGACGAGTCACAAGCTAGACAGAAACGGACCATGTCTCAATCCAGCGGCGTTTTCGAACCGTCACATTCGGGCCAGCAGCCACCCCAGAAGTCGTCGAAACCATCCTGAGGCGGTGAAATACGCCTTCGTTGACCGCTCTTTCGGTGTACAATGTCACATACTTCTGAATTTGTTCGGGGAAAGTTTATTAGCGATGGAGGTTTAAATGAACCTGTGTTTTCCATTCTCTTTCTCAACGCTTAGTACGTAGGAAAATCGACTCGAATTGCCAATCCTAGAACCATGAGGCTCTGAAATACATGAAGGACAGTGTACAGCTCGGAAAAGCTGAGGGATTCCCAGCTCCGAGCAAATAGGTGCAAGGTGACGTACACCCATGCAGGTCAGGAGGACGCCATCCTCGTCCCGCTCTGACAGTCCGCACATGCTCCAACACTCGGGCAATTCCATATCATGTCCAATCAACGGACTGGAAAAATGACGGCGCACGTGGGGGCTGCTTATCCGGCCTTGTCTACCAATGATCCAAACCCCTGTCAGCGACCACAGGCGAACGCTTCCGGTCCACGCCTCTCTCCTCCCTTCCTGTCCTTTCGTCTCCCTGTCTCTGCTGCTGTGAGCCACAAACTGCCTGCTTATCTTTCATCCATTGGCCTTCACCATGTGTCACCCCCTCCTCCTCCTTCCCGAACCAGCCATTCGGTCAGCTGAACATCCGCAGCGTAGGCAGTCAGCACCGGCCGGAGCATGCGCGGGCTCTTCGTTGCAGGCAGGCAGTGCCACGAGTCGAACCAGTTCGCAGCAACGTGGCTTGCATGGTTGCCTCCCACCCCCTCCCATCCCACGCCGATATCCAGACCAGTCCTCCGGTAAAGTGGCTGCGATGAAGGGGACTAATGCAGGAAAAGGGCACGTTCAAAGTGGGTCCTACAGCTTGCCGGGTCAGGGGCCGTGTGTGGCCCTACCGGTACTCCGGCAGCAACAGGCTGCTGCTGCTGTTCCTCAGGCAAAGTGAGGCAAACAGTGCCGCCGCACGTCAAACGCATGAATGGGCGGAGCTGACTCACAGCGGTGTAGTACAGGCTGAATTGCTGCAATTTTTTTTTTCATGTTAGAGGGGTGTGCATGAACGCTCTGCCGTACAACATCAACATAGCCCGGCCGTTCGTCCAAAGAATGCAAGAGAGGAGAAAAGAAGCGGCGGGCGTCTCGTCGTCGTCCCAAACGCATGAGGCGCCGTACAAATCCCGCCCGTCCGGTCTATCAAATCACAAACATGACCAAACAGGACCCGTACACAAGGAAGGGAAAGAGAAAACAAGAGGCCGCCATCATCCGCCAAGCCCAGGCAACAACAGACCCCCACCAGCAAACAACCACTCTCTTTGCTCCTTCCCTCTCCCTTCCTCTACGTCCATATCTGCCTTCCTCATTCGCCCCCAATCCCCCGTAGCCCTACCCTCAAACCCCCCCCCCCCCC